>RJWM01005422.1:0-45662 GCA_004363535.1 Dasyprocta punctata | reverse complement strand
TCCAGGTTGGCCTTGAATTTACTGCAGTCCTTCTGCAATATGCTAGGACTACAGGCATGCACCACCATGCCCGGCTTATGTTTTATTCTGAATCATTTTTCATTAAGTATATTTTAAACCTTGTTTATCATACATATTATTTTAATAGGACACAGAGTTTATAGTTGGTATTAATTAAATAGTCTTAGTTTTTCTCTTTCAAATTGTATTTATTCCTGGGAAACTTCATAATATTGAAAATAAATGAACATAAGTCTTACTTGTCAATATAGATGAATCTCAAATATAATGCAAATAAAAACAGTTTTAAGAAGAATACTTGTAAAGTAATGACATTCATCTAAATTTTTTTTGATTTTTTTTATTTTAAAGGTAGTAAAATACAACAGAACATAACAGAATAAAGTCAGTCAAAACAAAGCAATAGGACTGGTACAGAACTTCGAAGATTGATAATGTGAGTACAATAGCTACTATAACATACCTTGCTATCTTCAGATTAGCTGACCATTCCAACAGGTGCAGTAGAATTGAACCAAAAACAAAACAAAACAAAATCAATAAAAACAGAATATAAAATAAAGGAAAAAAAAGAGAAAAATAATAACGATCAGAGTAAAGCAAAACGGTGAGAACCATATTGGTCCTCGAAGACAAGACAGAAGAGAGTCCCCTGTATTTACAACATTGCCTACTGTCATCATGCAAAGAGACATTCAGGGTGCCGATCAGATGCCTGCAAAATCTACGAAACAATACTAGCGTTTAGTTGCTTTTTGTACCTTAGTTGCCATCAATTTATCCAGACCTCAGAACTAGCAGCTTGCTTGGGGGGGGGGGCGGCGATATATGGATATGTCCTTGATTCCAAACCCGCGCGCCAGTGCTGCGTGGGCCCAGCGAGTTGGGGCCCGGTTGGGCCCATTCTGGTTCTCCTCTCTCATCTAAATTTTAAAGAACACTTTAGTGCTGCATATTGTCTAGTGTTATATATTTATACAGTAAAAACTAAAAAGTATCAGGGACAGTGCTGGTGGCATTCTGTTTCTTAGACTGGTGGGACATGTTTCTGTGTCAAAAATATTTTGTAGGAAATTCAAACTTTCAGTCTGGTACAGCCATACACACCTGTAATTATGGCACTAAGTGAGCTGAGACAGGAGAATGGCAAGTTTCAAGCCTAGCAACTTAGTGAGACCCTGTCTTAAAAAAATTTAAAAAGGTCTGAGGATGAAGCTCAGTGTGAAGGTCCTGGATTCAACCCCCAGTACCACAAAGAACAAAATATCAAATTTTCATGCTACTTATAGATAAGACCAGGTATATAGCTCAGTGGCATAGCGCCTGCCTGGCAAGCACAAGGTTGTAAGTTTGATTCCCGATTCCAAAAAAAAAAAAAAAAAAAAAAAAAAAAAAAAAAAAAATATATATATATATATATATATATATATTTACTATAGAACATAAATATTCTCCATAATCCTATTATCCTCTTACATGTTGGCGTATTTGTGTTTTTTAGTACTGCCTAGTGTTCAGCTTAACAGTTTCTTTCTCGTGGTGCTAGCTGGTCTTTATGTCTCTTCCTTGTTGGTTATTTGGCAGTCTTATTTGGGGCCGGCACCTCTCCCAGTCTGGAACCTTCTTTCCTGGACTTCTGCCCACTTCCATCTCTTCTTTAACAGCAGCAGCTCTTCCAAGTCTAGAGCAGAGCTCAGCTTTCCACCATGTGACCAGGGAACTTCTGAGGATTATTCCAGCTCCTTTTTGTGAGTGAAGGCCGAGGATGGCAGCTCCAGGCCTCTGTTTTGTGTAAACTGTGTCCCTGTGTGTTGACATGACCTGGCCTATGCTTGGTCTTCTCCTTTTGTACTAGTGCACTCACGGCTCACCGCTTTGCTTTCCCTTTCAGTTTTGATTGTTCCTGAGTCTCCAACCTACTTACAGTTTTCTTGAGGACGGAATGACAACCCCATGCTGTGCGGTGTGGGAGTGAATCCTGAGCCCCTGGGCTCTGTGAATGGCAGAATGGCCCTGCTCTCAGCTTCTCACTCAACATACAGAAACACTTTGGAGATTATTGGAAATAATCCACATAAACACAGCTCTGATTCTTTGGAAAAAAGGCTAGAAAAAAAAGACTTTCTAGGGCTGAAGTGAACTTAGAGACCTTAGAGTATCTAAGAAGAAAAAAGTTTTGAGTTTCTCAGTGAGGGACCTCAGGTAAGTCTGCCACGTGCCTTGTAAGCAAGAAATGCAGTCTAGGAAACCACGTTAGCCACTCTGCCAGCCAGGATGCAAAATACTCATCAAATGAGAGAAAACCTGAACACAAGCTGAAAACTAGGCTTAATCAGTTCAGAAATTCGTAGTAAGCACATGCTTGTGCAGGCATGTGATTTGAGAGGTAGTGAGAAGCCTGAGTAAACATTTCCATGAAGTAACAGTTGGTGAAGGCCTGGTGCAGCTACTTCCATGAAAGGTTAATCGAGAATCTTCAGCACCCTGTTTCCCTTTGCATAATTTGGAGCTTATGGGAGAGGTCATACCACAGCCCGTACTGCCATCCTCCCCAACTGCGCATGTGCCTCAGAAGTGTGGATGCAGGTGGGCCCATTCATGGGTCTATAGAAAGTGCCTTAGCCTATGAGTGTACTCCTGGTTGACGAGGAAGTTCAGTGTCCATGACAGCAAGGACAGGCTACCCTCCTGCTTTGGTGCACCATGAGCCAGTGCACACATGACGCAGGATGTTATGTTGATGGTTTAAAGTGCTAACCAAAGTTGACCTAACATGTTTGGACTACACTACAGAAGTGAGAGCTGCAAATTTGGTGACTCTTGGAGATGTCTTGGGAAGGTCAAATTTTCTTTTGTTTAATCTCTCCCAAACTCCTGAACTCTTGCCATGTAGAATTCGTAGTTCTTCAGGGTTATTTTACCAACTTATTTACATGTTTTTCTGTCCCCACATGCCACGTTATCTATTTCTAAGCCTTTATTTTTAATATTTTTCTTTTAGCTGCCACGTCTTATTCCTTTACCTTGAATTCTCAGGGAGTGTATATTTCTTCCTGACTTTACTTCTTTTTGAAATCTCAGCACTGTTGCATCTTGTGAAATTCACATAGCTTTCTTTTCTTTAAAAAAGAAAGCTTTATTGAGGAATAATTCATGTAGTATACAATTTAGTCTTCTACAGTATTTTATTCAGTGATTCTTAGTATATTCAGGAGTTGTGCAGCTGTTACCACAATCTAATTTTACATGATCATTAACCCCAAAAATAACCCTGTACCCTTTAACAGTCTTCCTTTCATCATCCCTCCCTCCAGATCCTTAGCAGCCACCAATCTGCTCTCTCCACAGTATTCCTTATTCTGTAAATTATGTATAAATAAAATGATGTAGTATGTAGCTTTTTATGACTGGCTTCTTTTATACTACTTTATTTCTGTTTTAATCTATTCTCTTATTTTGGTTTTTCCAATTATTTTAGCTGTCACTTATTCTGAGACTTTAAATCTAGCTTTTCATTTCTTTCTAGGATCTGTTTTCCTTGTGCCTATTCTGTGCTTGAGTTTGAAGTCTTCAAATTAACTGTCATTTCTTAGTTCTCTGGGAAAAGAATATGATCTCTGATACCTCTGGTGCCACTGAACAGATTCTGACATCCTCTTGGGCCTGACTGATGTGGTCATTGTGTCATTTGGTGAACAGCAGTTAATTAGTTAATGTTTTCCCTCAGTTCCTCACACCTTTTCTCCTGATAGTCTTGGCTATAGCCTTTTCTGATGATTTACACTCTGGTATCTTACAGTATTCCAGAATAGTTTTCCTGAACCTTCATTCCCTTTTTGTTGTCTACAACTCATTGTAAAAATTCCTTCATTGTTTCTGAACATCCTGTCGGCATGTGACTGGGATTCATGTAATTCTCTCTACTTGAAGATTTCATCCTTGCTTACTGTCCTCCTCTTCACTACCAACCTGCAACAAACCTGCTTCTTTATGACATTCCTCAGTTTACTCTGAACTATTCTTGAGCACTGCTCAAGACTTTCTCAGGAGAAGCTTTGGCTTTCTCTTTTGTGATTCCCACTTTATGCATGCTAACTCATCCTCACACCAGCCCCGTGAAGTGGCATTATTACTATGTTATAGTACAGTATTTCCTTTTCACAGATTTTGGCTGAGGTTGACATTGAAGGAAAAGTTTTCATCTCAAGGTTTCTATAGCTAGAGCAATTTTTTTTTTCTAACCTTGTCTTTCAACCCATATCTTAGGTCCTAACTCTTGGTAAGGACTCAATACATATTTAATTTGTTGGGTGAGTGAGTGAGTGAATAAGCAAAAGAACAAATGGAATACTGTACTACCTGGCAGGCTGCTGATGGTTGTACCCAGTGCGACCTTTCAGTTTGGGGCCTTGGCGAAGACTCATGGTATTAACCACAGCTCAAGGGTTGTTTAAAGGAGGGAGTTGTGGACTCTGAAGTTTGTTGCCAGAGTTAGCCTTGAGCAGGGCAGCATCTATAACACCCAGTACAGACATTGAGAGGATAAAACAGCATGGTCATTAAGTGGGTGAGCAGTTACCCACATTTGGTTGTGATGGCAGCACACTTAATCCATGCCTGATAGAAAGCAGGAAGTATGGGATGGGTAAGGAGAAGGGAGAGGGAGTAAAACAGAAAAAAGTGGGGAGGGCTGTTCTTCTAAAAATTGGTTTCATTAGACTGTGGTTTTAATCAGGGTCAAATTAAACAGGCCACCCTTTGTTCATTCACCTCCTTGGATAAATCTGTCTTGTATTTTATTGTTTGGGACTTCATTTTTTAAAAAGAGGTTAAATTTTTGCCAACAGTCATTTGCTATTAATATCTGTGATTTATCATTAAATAGTAGGTCACCTACAACAAATGAGTTATTGTGATTATTTGTTTTGCATAGTAATGGACAGACTTAGACCCATTCAAAATGTCTCAATGTGAATAGGTAAAAATGTTTACTTTTTACCAAAACTTTTGCTTGGCAGAAGCAATTGATAATTATAAAATAACACATCTGTAAATTTGTAGGCCCTGGTTATTTGATAGGTTAAGAGTGCTTTTATTCTTCATTCTCCTTATTAGCTGATTTTGTGTTTTAGTTTAAATAATTTTCATGGTACTTGACCATTTTAGATCTATTTATGAGGAAAAGTACAATGTAAAGTGGAAAGATGTTTTTGGAACATTTATGAGCTAGCCCAAGTGAATTCTTTCTCTTATTTTTATTCTTTCAAATCATTAGTGATGTCAGCTTCTAGGCATTTGTTGTTATGCTTTTAACTCTATGTCTTAATGCATTCTTCCTTTGGTAGTTGTTCTTGTCTTTGCACTGATGGTTGGGTGCTTGATTCTTGGTGATTAAGGATTTCCCCAATGCAGGAGTACTAGAGAAAATGACAAAAAAAAAAAAAAAAAGAAAGAAGAAAATGACCAAGACAAAGGCCATAGTAATTGCCTTTTTTTCCCCCTAAAATGACTTTGTCACTCTCTCAGATTACACTGTTAACCAAAACTGATCACCATGCATGCAGTGTGCAGTTTTTGTCCTCAAAGAATTGGTGATAAATAGTTATCCTGTGGTATCTGTGAGGAATTGGTTCCAGAACTCCCATGTGGACACCAAAATCTGAGAATGCTCGTCATTTTTTAAAATGGCATGATATTTTTTCATATGGCCGATGCATATTCTCTCATATTTTAAGTCATCTCTAGATTACTTAGGATATCTAATACAATATAAATTCTATGCAAATATTTGTTATACTGTATTGTTTAAAAATAGAGACAAGGAAAAATGTATATGTTCAGTACAATTTATTTTTCAAATATTCAATATTCAAATATTCAATCTACAATTGAATCTGTAAATGTAGAATCCATGGATAAGGAGAGCTGACTATGCTTAAGAATACTTAAGGGTGGGCTGGGGATTTAGCTCAGTGGCGTAAGTGCCTGCCTGGCAAGAGTGAGGTCATGAGTTTGATCCTGGGTACCAAAAAAAAAAAAAAAAAGAATACGTAAGGGAGGCAGGGGATTTAGCTCAGTGGCACAGTGCCTGCCTGGGAAGTCCGAGGTCCTGAGTGCGATTTCTGGTCCCTTCCCCAAAAAAAGGATTGCTCAAGGATGTTAATCTCCTCAGTATATCCAGCTGTAGACAGATTGCTTCACCAGACGGAAATGCAAAGGGAAATGCCTCCCTGCTCTGCAACCTGTAGGAAAAGTAAACACTTTTTTTTTTTTTTTGTACTGGGAATCAAACTTAGGACCTCGCATTTGCCAGGCAGGTGCTATGCCACTGAACTCTGGCCCCCTCTCTGCAATCTTTGTCAAAGAATTAATGTTGATGAGGTTGAAATTAATTATCAAGAAAGAAAATTAGAGAACCTTTATTCTACCTTGTATGCTGTATGTAACAAAATAAATTGTCTAACTGCCTTATTTTGACCTTCTGCTCCAGAAGAGCCATTCTGGTGAACTTAGACCCCAGGGTCTATGTGTGTGGTTATTCATTAAATCATTAACTCTAGCAAGTTAAGGCTTCAACTGGGCTTGAGGTCAGTAATCTAATTGGGTAGCTAAGTATTACCTTACCACATCCTCTGATATCCTTCCAGTTTGGGAAATAGACTTTATGTTAAATTTGGCTTTCCATATTGAAGCATAAATAAAAAGATATTTAATTTATCCTCCAGACTTTCTTGCTGTGAACACCTGAGTATGTTTGACCTTTGTAACACAAACAGTATTGTGTCATCCCTAAAGAAAAATCCAAGTTAGAGACAAATTTGGAGTAATTACTGATTTAGCAATTCCACACATAGTCTTTGCACACAGAGTATGAAAGATTCCTGGTGACAAGCAGTTCAAACACTATGTTGATAGTAATAACTAAGGTTATCAAGTGTATATTATGCCCCAGGCACTGCTATACAGGCTGTGTGTAAATCACTTGAGCCTCATATTAGCCCATAGGAGGAAACTGAGTTGCAGAGGAATGAAGTAGCTCACTTATTCATTTAGGAGGGGATGGAACCTGAGCCTGACTCCAGAAGCCAAGCCCTTGCCCCTTACATTAAATGTCTGAAACAAAGCATTGCTTCTTGCTGCAGATTTGGGGGTACATGCCCCATTTCCACTATTACTTTCTGACCTTTATGTACCCCAGCTCCCTTCCCACTCACCATAGCTGGCATTTCCAGAAGATCCCTGGGTCATCCTCAGCCTCATGCCTACTCATTACTCTTTCTTCCCTTTTCTGCTGTTAACACCAGGATGCAGACTTCTGGTGACCAGGCACACTACACAGTCTACTATTTTCCCTTGCCCATTCCTCCCCCACATCTTCTCTCTCCCTGCCACTCTAAGCTCAGCATCATCCCTCAGCTCTGCCTGCCAAATGCCTCTTGTTGGGAGGACCTCTTCCAATAAGGTATCTAATGTCACCTACTGCCTGGCGATGACTACCTCAGTCCTTGGCCCTGGGCTGACTTCACTTAGAGGATACTTCCTCCAGGAAGCCTTCTGTTTGAGTCTGTGCTGCTATAACAGAATACCACAAATTGGGTGATTTATAAAGAACAGATACTTATTTCTCACAGTTGTGAAAGCAATGAAGTCTCAAGACTAAGGCACCAGCACAGGTTTAGCTGTCAGATGAGGGCTGCATCTTTTGGAGATGAGCGCTTTGTGCCACAGGACAGAGGTCAGAAGGGCAATGCTATAAGGACCCTCTTTTACAAGTGTCTCAATCCTATTCACAAAGGAGGAACCCTCATGGCCTACTCACCTCTTATAGGCCCTATCTTTTAATACCACCATATTGGCAGCCCTTGAATTTTGGAGGGGACATATTTAAGTCTTCTTTCCTTTTCTTTTCCTTTTCTTTCTTTTCTTGCCCCTCCCTCCCTCTCTCTTGGCCTCCCTTTGTTTCTTCCTTTTTTTTGTTGTTTTTGGTGGTACTTGGGGTTAAACCCAGGGACTCATGCATGCTAGACAGATACCCAGCCACTGAACTGCATCCCCAGCCTTTTAAAGATTTTAAGACAGGTTCTCACTAAATTGCCCAGGCTGGCCTCAAATTTATAATTCTTCTACTTTAGCCTCCCAAGTAGTGGGATTACAGGTGTGCACCACTGTGCCCAGCTGGAGGAGACACTTCAAATCAGAATGCCTTCCTTCCTGAGTCTTTATAAGGTGCCCTTCTCTCACGTGCTTTGGAGTACCCCAAATGCCTTCATCTTATGCCTTGGCAACCTGACCACAGTCACACGTGCTTGTTATTCAGCCCCTCTTCAGATGATAGGCTCCAGGTTGCAACCATTGTTGAAGCATCTGTTTTTGTCCTCCCTACACCTGGCATGGTGTATGATAGACAAGGAGTGCTTAATAAGTTCTTGAATGAACAGCAACCTGTATCCCGATTACCAACCTGTGACAAACCTCAGGGCTGTGTGAATCGAGGCATGTATCAGGCCTCGTCATGCAGAGGGTGTGCTCAGCCTTGTGACAGCATTGCTGTCCTTGTAAGCTCGGGGCTCTTCAAGTCTCCTTTCTAAGACTCCTCTGCTTTAGGTTTCACATGCCTCCAGGAAAATCTCTCTGTATTTTTCTTGAAGTACTGGAGTTAAGCAGGAAGCAGATGAACAGTTGCCTGGGCCCTAACTAAATTTGAAGCCACCTTTGCATCAGGACTGTCTTTTGTATGGAATGAGGGTTTATAGACTAATGTCAGTCTAAGCAGTATATAGAGCTGACCATCAATCTGCTTTGCTGCTTTCCACGAAGAGGTCACAGGACCTTTTCATAGAGGAATATTTAATGCTTATTTTAGCCCCTGAAGGTAAATATACAGCCATTATTCAGGGAAAAAAATGTAAGTAAATGGTATATCTTGGAGGCAGATGGTCTCCCTGAGGCTACATCTGTCTGAGAAGTCTGTGGAAGGCAGTTGTAAAATAATGACACACATTTTCACTTTACTTCCCACCTTTCAGGAGTGTGTTCTCCACAGAGAGCAAGATCAAGCTGCATTTCAACCAACCGTGGTTTCAATCTGTGCTGATTGTAATTTTTATCCATCATAGGTTTGAAGACATACCTGATTTCGGGTCAGAGAGCCAAGGAGTCTCATTGCAGCTGTGCAGAGGCCTTGCTTTCTGGCTTTGAGGCCATTGACGGTTCACGGGTGTCCTCAGGCCCTAGGGGACAGGGAACAGCATCATCAGGGAGTGTCAGTGACTTGGCGCAGACTGTCAAAACCTTTGATAACCTTAAGGTTAGTTTTTTTCCTTCTTCTAAAACTTTATTAATACTACAGTAGAACACATGAAATAATAAACAGCTGGTGGCAAACTACTCAGAATGCCTTTCAGTTTGGTTTTTACAGTTTTAAAATTTAGTGTAAAGTTAGCAACATTTTGCATTTTTAGTATCCTTGATTTTTAACAATATTGCATCTCCATTTCCTTTCTGCAGTGCATAAAAGTGTTTCACACTTGTGTTATTAGTTTTTTTTTTCCCACAATATATGATGTCTCTCAGGGTTTCTAAAAGCTGATGATAGATGACAGTAAAGATAATTTTCCTTTTATCATGCTTGGGAAGTTGATTTCTATTTTATTTCAGAGACCCCTTTCTCATATACTCCTGTGTCTCTTGAAATTCACAATTTTGTGACTTATATTTTGTTGATGTGGGTAAATCATGCGTTGTAGCTCATTGAAAAGAATACACATTGCCAAAAACATCATGGCATTTTGTTACTGGAGCAGGACTCTCCTGGTATCTACTTCTGGACTAGCATTGTGCCACCGTAAACTATCCAGCAATTAGCATGATCAACCTTAGGCTATGAAATTATTCTCATTTATGAGCTCTTCCTCAGTTGTCACAGTGGATTTATTTCTCCCACTGGTACCTTCTGTTTATTTTTACAGTTTAAATATGTGCTGTTTTCATTTTTGAAAAGAGAGTGAGACAGTTTTAACAGTCCTGCCTCACTGTTTTGAGCTCTTAGATTACAGTACGATACAATAGTCAAGACGATGGCCTACTGTAATGGCTTTAATCCAGTATGTTTCTACTTCTCCACATTCGTTAGCAGATTTGAAAGCTAGCTGTTAGTCCTTAAGCTTAACAGTCTTCATAATGTGGGAATCAGTGGGATATCCAGGTTATCTTACCATGTTGGAATCCATCATGCCTGTCATCCTGTTACGCCTAGTAATTATTATATTCAGGTTTATTGAGAATGCTTATATATCATTTTCTTTGTGTGCCTCGTAGTTTCTCAACCTTGGCACTATTGATATTTTAGAATCGATAATCCTATGTTGTAAGGGCTGTCCTGTACATTCCTAGATGGTGAGCACCATCTCTGGCTCTGCTTTCTGTCAGTAGTGACATCGCTTTCCCCTGGTTGTGCCAACCAAAAATGTCTCCAGACATTGCCCAGCATTACCTGGGGAGGTAGAGTCACCCCTGGTGGAGAGCCACTGGGATGATAGTATAAGGCCTCTCCTCCCGTGTTCTTTCTGCCTGTGCAGGAGAGTTAATGTATCTGAACTTTCCTGAATGCCTACCTGCTTCAGAGGCAGCCTCCTTATTTGGACTCATGCTTTGCATGTCAGAGAGGAGCTTTAGGTGCATGAACTGTTACTAAGCACAGGCAGGCAGGAATGCAAAAATGTGGCTTTCCAAATAAGATTTTATTACATGGAGACAAACGGTTTCCTCCTGTTTTCAAACTGAGCTTTAAGTAGAGAAGTAGATTGAGCTCAAAGCCCAAAATAAGTAATTTGTTGTGTTTGTCTACCATTTTGTATTGCACATATTATATGTCGATCCATCAGGGAATACAGTGGGTGAGTTCATATATCACATACCATATTTACAATTTTACTGACAATGATTCCATTAAAATTTTCACTTACCCTGAAAGAACATTTCTTGTTATAGTTGTAGATATTTGCTTTGATCTGGATGGGCAAAAACTCTAACATATTTCTATTCCATCTATACAGTTTCCAAATAATATCGAAGTGTCCTGAAAATCTTATGATCTATTAAGTTGACTGTGTTGCCAGAAGGAATTTGAGGCGGGAGAAGGGGGAATCTTTGTGCCTTTTTCAAAAGGGAAAATGAATTGGGTCATGAGGTATAATTTGTGGAGTATTTTGATGGTTTGGGCAGGATGATAGGATATCTGAGAAGAGGGCTGTCCCAGAGCATTGGAATTTTTTGGATTCCACAGTTGGAGTGGAAAGAGCATAGAACATGAAGAGATGAAAGAGCAAGTCCTACTGCAGTGGAGCCACCAAGTGGAGCACTTCTCGGCGTCCTACCTCCCCTGGGGTCAGAGAAGAGCAGGGAGTAATTGTGAGTGAATTGAAAGCACCATAATCCTAAACTGCAGAGAGAGGAAACTGAGGCTTTAAAGATAGCATGGATTATAGTACAATCTGTGAAACCCTGCCCCCCCATAATCTGACCTACAAGATATCATAAGAGGTTTTGAACAATAGAAATGTAAAATGCCAGTTGCTTGCTCCTGTGGTCTTCAAGTGGACTTGTCAGTGTGTTGCATATGTGGAATTAGTATTGTGCCTTAGCAATATTGTCTGCACTAAGTTTAGCTTTCCAGTATGAGAAAATTCCATTCTAGTTATTCCTAATCCTTTACCAGGGTCTATTGGGTCTTCCTGCTACTAGGCTGCTTTTTCTTTGTCGCTACTGATCTCTCCTGTGAGACAGTGAAATACCTGGACAGCTGTCCCTGTTCCTATATTTCCATCATCCACTGCCTTGTTGCAGAGGGCTGGTATAAGGCATTGTTTCTTAAAGTATATTCCCTTGAGCAGTAGTTTCTCAGTAAAGACATAAGTGACATGCACAGAAAAGAGCTCTGTGGTTAAATTAATTTGAGTAATTCTGGATTAAACAACACAGAAAGAGTTTCTCTACCACTAGATTTCTTTGAGCCTTTAGGGCACCATCGGGCATTGCTGTCTTCAGTGAAGGCTGTAGTGTAGTGTTCTCAGGCCTCTCTGAGCACAGATTCTTTTTTCAAGCTGTACCCTACAGGACAAGTGCTAAGACTGACCCCATCTGGGGGAACATTTGCATAGTGGAGTTTCATGCCAAGACCAAGAAATTAGAGAAAGGTGTTCAGTGAATAGTCATGGAGTAAGTGTGTGCCTGCCTTGTGTTGTTGCCTCCAAATACCTAGGTTTACTCTCTGCTTCCCTGAAGTTTCTGTGCCTCCCTAGCTGATCTCTTTAGTTCTTAGTTCTTTTTAGCTTGTACCCTTTACTCAGACATCCATGGTCTTAAACTTTTGTCCCCTGTTCACCTTCCTGTGACCTCTCTGAATGCAAAATCTGTGAGCGAAATGATTTACATATTTCCCAAAAACAGAGCGATAGCTCTGTGGAGCCAGACTAAGGAGAACGAAAATCAGAAGCCTAGGCAGAACTGTTGGAATTAAGGTAACATCCAGGAAGGTTTGTTTTCACCCCTATATGTCCCATATAGTTATCCCATGTCCCTTTAAGTTCTCTCCCTGTTTGCAGATGGAAAATTCTTATCTCATATCTCATAAAACACTCTGAATATTTTAACCACCTACCAAGAAGTGACAGTGATGTCTATCAGTGCCTTTGGCCCTGAGTTGATAGGTCAAAGGGAATTCTACCCACTCCCCAGTCTTGGCTTTTCTGAGTGACCGTCAGTGAGAGTTTCTCATCAGGAGGGATTACCTAACAGGGAAGGACAGACAGTGCTAGAACCATGGTAATACAGCTCGGCACCTAACGCATAGGGAGATGCCTCCTTGGAGTCGAGGAGAAGTCAAGAAGGGAACCAAGAGAAGTAGGGGAAGGCCAAGACAGCACATCAGCCTCTGGGGCAGTGTGGGTGTTGTAGAAAGAATCATGAACTCACAACAGCGATGCTTTGATCCTTCATAAAGCTGTGGCTTTGGGGCTGTGATGAAATTACATGATTTCTGTAAGCCAGAGTGTCCCTTGTTAGTGAGATGACGCTAAAGGGGAAATCTCTCAGGGTTGTCTGAGTGTCTAGGATGAACTGAACCCAGGCCTGTGAGTACCAGATTTGGTCAACACAGGGGCATGCATCCAGTCAGTCACCTCATCAGAGCAAAGAATGCTGACCAGGCAGGAAGAGAGGAGGCCTGCGAAGAGGCAGAGAGGTAGTTGCATTTGCCCCCTCAGAGCCACAAAGGTCTCACCTTCTCCACTGTGGTGTTTTGAGGGAGATTCTTACAAATATTGCAATCAGTCATTGCTGTGGGGATGGATGTTCTCTTGTACAGTGAAGTCTCAAATAGGACATGGCAGGGACACCTTGGCCCAGTAAATGTGACATCAGCTCTGGAACAGGTGTTTACTCCCATTTTATTTATATGAATACTGTGTGTGATGGGTGGATCAGGACTATTCCTGTCAATGAAGATAGCTTTCCTAACATCTTTGTGAATAACAAAGAAAAGGAAATCTGAAACTGAGTGGTTTTTATCATATTAGTCCTAATTAGTGAATCTTTGGAGCCCTGAAGTATCTTAGTTTACCACTGAAAGGCCTCACTGAGAATATTTCTGCTTGGCTAGTCTGTGAATTATCTTAATTTGTTCTTCAGAACCTTCAGGCTCTGTGCTTGCTGGTGTTCCTGCAAGTTTACTGTCAATAATGAAGTTAAAGATACAGATTTGCTGCTGTTGAGCTGATTCAAAGAGGACCTCTCGTGTTTGCAGAAAGTTCTTGCTTCCCTTTAAGGTCACTAGCCCTGGGAACCATCCTTCTGTGACACTCTCTGTGTCTTTTTTTAATGATGCTAAATAATGTGTCACTTCTTTTACCTCTTTATTATTTGTATATAAAATTATCATGAAATAGGCTCAGTCAACCCAGTTTGAGGGAATAGAGGTCTTTTTAGTTATAGAAAATGTGAAAATAGATTTATAGTTCATACATTCTCGTATATATAAAATTTAGAAATTAAATAAGTATGTATTGTAAATGGTAGTCTGAATTGATAATGATGATAGTTGTGCAGCCCTATGAATATATGAAAAACTGTTGAAGTATACAGTTCAAAATGAGTGAACTGATTATCTTGCTAAATCTATTTTACAAATATATAAATAGTAGCCTGCCTGCTGGCTCTGACGTATCAATGTAAGCAAAACTTTTTAAGAAATAACTTTTCAAATTTCATCTATAGTTCTAGTTGTATGGGTTTCCTTCAATGAAAAGAAAATATATCAAATATAAATTGATAACTCTTCCTCACAGAAAAATTCCAGGTAGTAGATGCAGAAGAAATGAGAGCAATGGAAAATCATTATTTGGACACCACAGTAATAATCACTACAGGGAATGTCTACCAGGAGCTCTAAAAACAGTGGGCAAGAGTATGAGGAGAAAAAGGCTATTTGCGTAGTCTTCAAAGCATGCTCCCTAAGTAAGTATTAATTATAAAAGAAAAAACAATAATTTTCCAGTGAACAAATGCTGAAGAGCCTGCCCTCACCAAATGTCAAGGCAAGCATCACCATTAAGATGGCAAACCAATGATATGTACCCCTGAAGTGGTGTGCTGAGAAGGGCGTCTCACCTTTGCCACATTCTTTCCGCAAATCCCAAACTTCAATCTGCTGTTGAGAAAGCATCAGGCAGATCAGAATTCAGAGACTTCTGTAAAGTACAACCGGGACGGTTCAAAGTTATCAAGGTCATAAAAAGAAAAGATAGAAGAATTACTACACACTGGAAGAGACTATGAAGACACAAGAACTAAAAGTAGACTAGACGTGGTGGCACATGCCTGTAATCACAGCACTCAGGAGCCGAAACAGGAGGATTGCTGCAAGTTTGAGACCAGCCTGGACTACAGAGTGAGTTCAAGGCCGCCTTGGGGAAAACAAAAAACTAAAAGTAGCATGGGTTCCTGGGTGCAATTTAGAACAGAAAAGGCCATTAGAGGGGAATTGGAACCATGTAAAGAAGGTCAGTAGTTTATTTATTTATTTTATTTAGCTTTGTCTTTTTGAGACAGGGTTTCACTTTGCAATTTAGACTGACCTTGAACTCACTGTGTAGCCCAGGGGTGGCCTCAAATTCACAGCAATCCTCCTGCCTCGGACTCCCAAGTGCTGGGATTACAGCATGTACCACCACGCCCGGCAGCTTAGTTAATGTTATTGTGTAGCATTAAGGTCTTAGTTTTGATAACTGTACTATGATTATGTAGGATGAAGAGTATTTGTGAACTGTCTTTCCCACTCCTATAAGTCAAAAATTATTTTTAAAAAGAATGTGTATGAATTGAAGTGGAAAGAAATGTCCAGCATCACTTAACTGGCATCATCAGGCAGTGCATTGCAGTGTTGCACATAAGTGAAATCTCCAAAAATTCCTAATAACTTTTTTATTCTGACTTTCTGATGGGATATTTCAGTGACATAGTAACAATATTCTTGCCTGACAGTCTGCTGAATCTGATCTAATCTGTTCTTGGCTTGGGTCCTCATTATCAGCTTCAGTTATTAAACCCAGTGGTCATGTTGGGCTGATGAATTAAATGAGTAGTTTAGGGTTCTCTGATCCTACCGTGTGGCTTAGAGATTGTGTTTCTGAGTTCCATTGGGGTTTGTTTGTTCTTTTGCCCCTAGCATTCTATTAGCCTGTTAGATAGTTCCTATTCTATTAGCTTCTGGGGTGCCTTTTTTTCTGTGATAATTACTGTTTCTGTTTTCCTTTAATGTTTCCCTTCAATTTTCCTCTAATATTTTGTTAACAGAGATCATCTGTTTTGAAGTGTTCATACGTGCACCTAATTGATTTGCTTAAATAACAGCACTCTGACCCACCAATACCCGGCATTGGGGTTCCTTGTGTGTGTTTGGTGGTCAGGGTTGAAGCCTCTGCTCCTCTCCACTATTTTCTAACTGTGTGACTTGGGATATCCCTTATCTTCTCTGTCTCAGTTTCTTTGTGTGTAAAATGGGACTGATAGTGCCAATATCATGGGTGCTTCCAAGGACTGAATAAATTGGTATGCATGAAGAATTTAGAGAGGCACCTTAGACCATGGCACTTATTTATTACTGTTGTCACAGTGCCATTATTGCTACCTATTATGTTCAATATGAGCTTCGAGTTTGGGATCAAAGGATATTTCTTCTAGTACTACAACATCTTGCTAGCTAGCCATGCTCAGCAGACTAAACAGGCAAAGCCAGGACTTTGCTGATGTTTTCTTCCCTAAAGAGGCTTTCCTACTCCCATGACAGTTATGAACAGGGATAGCTGTTGAGTTTTAAATCATTTATCTTGCAATGAGAAATAGCCTTGAGGGAAGAAATCTTATTTTATAGCTCTATGCCATATGTTCTGACCAAAATATATGGTACATGTATTGAAGTGTGTTAAAAACAAGTGAAAATGTGCCCACATGTATTATAGAGATCATTAACATCTTTCCTCTACAGAGGAGGAACAAGCATAGCTAGGCTGGGAAAATGCAGTGTACTTTTGGGTATTCTCCAAGGAATCTCAGGTTACCCTAGCAACAGCCAGCAAACCCCTTGGCTCTTAATGTATGCTGTTCGGGGGACCTTAGCAGCTTCCCTTGGTGTCAGTATGCCAACAGAGCCACTTAGAAGAAACAGGAGGACAGTTCTAGCAGCATGGGTAATTTCAAGGATCAAAGTTCAGGAGATCAAAGTGCCAGGGTTATTCCAGGGCCCTCCTTGTGCCAAGAAAGGAGGTTAAAGCAATACCCTATGGTGGTCTGGGGCCAGGAGCCCTATAGCCCAACTCCTGTGTTCATAAGCCCTTGTGTCTTCAGAGGACTCATTTCTGCCTCACAGTTATGAAGATTAACTGAGATCATATACACAAGGCTGCAAACTTGTTGCTCTGTGTCTTTAGCGCACAATGTTTCTAAATCATAGCAGTTGCTATCATTGCAACAATGACTTTTATCTAAGATGCCTGCCAGTGTTGCTGGCTTGCCTTCCAGGGTGGTGAGATGTCCTCACAGAGTTCTCTGGAGTCAGAAATGCCTTTGCCAGTGGGGAATTGTCAGCAGGGGTAGAGATGCCTGTAGCTGCAGAGGAGACTTGGACATTTCATGGGTTGGAAAAGTTTCATTTGCTTGGCAAAAACCAGGTTGTAAAATATCTTAATCTGGGTTAAAATTAAGCTGGAAAATAGCTAAATGAAAATCGCTGTGGAGGGTGTGGAGAAGAAACAAACCTACCTACCACTATATGGCAAGAGAGAGACAGGACTCTTCACTATAGAGCAGAAGAAAATGTGAGGTGGGGAATGTCTTCATTAGAGAGGTGGATTTCTGGGGCTGGTCTGATTTAGCTCAGTGTTGCAGTGCCTGCCTCACAAGTGTAAGGTCCTGAGTTTGATTGCTGGTACCCTCTCCACCAGATCACCTGAAAGAAAGGTGGATTATTTTGTTTCATTTCATTTCAAGTTTTAATCAAGACCTTCCCCTCCTCCACCCCCAAGTAGCTGAGGAAAAAAGAGACACATTTGTCAAGTGTGATGACCTGATCTGCTGCAAGATTCAGGCCCGTGCCTGGGGCAGCCCTGCTGGCATCTCAGCCACCCCTTTACTCATGGAAGTTATCACCAATGAATCAGTTCTCCTTATACACTGAGGGTTTGGCCTCATGATCCTTCTCAATTCAGCCTTCTATGAAGTCAATGGAGCTGGTACACAAAATGAAGCTGCTTTAAAATGTAACCTCTGACATTCTGAGTTTTTGTTGTTGTTTTTTGTTTGTTTGTTTGTTTGTTTTTTGAGACAGGGTCTCACTGTGCAATTCAGCCTGGCCTTGAGCTCACTTTGTAGCCCAGACTGGTCTCGAACTTGCAACGATCCTCCTGCCTCAGCCTCCCAAGTGCTGGAATTACAGGACCTCTGACATTCTTTACAGGCGTTTTCTCATTTTACCCTTATAATAATTCCTTGAGGTGGAAGTAACCCCATTTTACAAAAGAGGGAACTGAAACTCAGGAAGATCCCATACCTTCTGGGTGATAAAATCAAGATTTAGCCAGGGATTTAGCTCAGTGGCACAGCACCTGCCTGGCAAGTGCGAGGTTGAGTTCTATCTCCAGTACCAAAAACCAAACCAAACCAAACCAAAACAACCAAGATTTAGTCCACGATAGTGTGATTCCAAAGCTAGTGCCTTTAACCACTGGCTTATACTACTTCTCTACTCTCAGTGTTTCAAACTGGCCAGAGAAATAGATAGCTTTTTTACTTTTCCAGATAGGTAGAAGTCCCTGAATTATAAGGATCTGACTTAGTGTCTCAAACCATAATTTCAACCTGCCCCTCTATATACCAGGCTGTTTCTCCCTTCCGTCGTGTACCAGTTGGTCCCTGAAACGTTCAGTGTGCCCCCTGGAGGAGCAAGCCATTCACTGCCAGCAACACCACAGCACTGACTTTAGGCAGTGTTATATATTGTAAATTTCCAAAACCATATTCACCCTTCAAATAATTTATTCCACTGTTTAACAGTTCTTACTGCAAGGAAATTGCTTCTTCTCCTGCAGTTTGTCTTCCTTGTTGGAAGCCATTAATTGCTGTCTCACTAGGCTACTACATCACATTAATAATAATAAATTTATTAAAAGTATCACCATCACAACAGTTAATTTTAGGCCATTTTTATCCCTAAAAGCAAACTCATCATAGTCCACTTAGTTTCTGCAACAAAATACCATAAGCTAGCTGGGTATGGTGGTTCATACCTGTAATCACAGCTGCTCATGAGGCTGAGGCAGGAGGATTGTGAATTCATGGCCATCCTGAACAATTTAGTGGGACTTTGTCTCAGAATTTAAAAAAGAAAAACAGAAATAAAAAGCCTGAGGATATATATCAGTGGCAGAGCACCTCTGGATTCAGTCCACCAGAATGTGGGGGCGGGAGAGTAAAAAACGTAAACTCAGTGATTGAATCATGTTTGCTCCCAATGGGAAAGTGTTTTTCACAGTTATGGGAGCTGGAAGTCCAAGGTAAAGATGCCAGAAGATTTGATGTCTATTGAGCACCCACTTCTTAGTTCATAGATGGTATCTTCTCACAGGGTGGAGGTGACAAGGAAGTTCTATGGATCTCTTTAGTAAGGACAGTAATCCATTCATGAAGGTTTGGTTCTTATGCCCTAATCACCTAATACCATCACCGTGAGGATGAGGATTCAGCATATGAACTGTGATGCAGGTGTGGGGCACCCAAAAATCTTAGACCAAATTGCATATATATTAGCAGTGTTTTCTGTTCCTCCCTCCCCCTTATTCCTGGCAACCATTTAATCTGTCTCCATAGAGCCACCTTTTTCAGAAATGTTACGTAGAATCACATCATATATGGTCTTTTGTGTCTGAATATTTTCAACAAGCATAATGTTTTCAAGGTTCATCCATGTTGTAACATGAGTCTGTGCTTCATTCCTTTTTATAATTGAATAATATCCCTTTATATGACTAGATCAGTTTGTTGATCTGTTCAACAGCTGATGGATGTTGAGTGTTCACTCTGGCTGTTGTGTTCATTTACAGGTTTTTATGTGTTAACATTTTTTTTTTGGCCTTACTACATTTATTTTTAGCTCTTTCCTGAGTGATTCAGTAAACCTTCCATTTGGTCACAGCCATTGTGTGTGACAGCAGATTGCAGCAGTGGACTTGTGTGAATTGTGTATCATGATCACATTTCATGTTTCTATGACCTGTGTTTTTCTCATAGACCTGCCCTTCATGTGGAATTGTGTTTGCTCCCAAATCAGAAGGTGGTGCAGAAGGAGGAGCTGTGCAAAACGGCTGTCAAGACGAGTCTAAGACCAGCACCAAGGTAACAAGCTCATGGCTGTTGTTCCTGTCAGTTCCTCTCCTGGCGCATCCACCTAAGGTGACATTCCTGTCTCATCAACTTCTTAGTTCTGGGAATAACTCTTGTTAGGTAATAGCACTCGGTACCCCCTAGTCATTGGGTTTTGTATAGACCAATGAAAAACACAGAGGCTGTAGGGGTATAGCTCAGTGACAAAAGCATGAACTTTAGCATGCATGAGGCCCTGCCCTGGGTTCAATCCTCAGCACCATTTAAAAAAAAATAGGCTAGAGAGTCAGAACTAACCCATGTAAAATAGAACAATGCCCTGTGGAACTCAGTGGGGCTCCCCTCAGGAGCAGTAAGAGTTTTAAAATACGTGGGTTACAGTGGCTAGAGAATTTATAGACTGGAAGCCAGATACAACATATGATAGAGTACAAATGTTCAAAGACAAGAGGCCTCTTCCAGATAAGAAGCAGAGAAATTCAGAGGCAGAGCAACCAGCAGGAGGGGTGCTGAAGAAACGGGGCTTTGAGACCAGGCAGGACTGGATTGGATTGGAGAGCTTCCGAAAAGTTTCTAAAGCTTTCCTTCCTCAGTGAGGCCCAGGCTGTATAGCTCTCCACCCTCCTACATCTGCCAAAGGACTTGTAAATGCAGGTCAGTCTGTGTGTCCTGTCACAGAGGCTCCCAAAACTCTATTCATTTACCTTCTCTTAAGCCACTGGCCAACAGCCTGCTTTCTTTTCCCTGGGCCCATCATTGTACTTCCCAGGAGGTCCTCCAGACCTTCCACACAGCACCCTAGGCCCCTGATTCTGTGGTAAGCAAGATCTTTGACCCACAGCTTTCTCCTCCACTGTATGACTCTTCCTACAATCTTACCTCCTGGCTGTCTGAACACCTGGAGACGTCCTTTGACAAAGCAGGGTAGTAGAGAAGCAGGTTGGCGGAGAGGTTGAGTATTGGGTGGGAGCAGACGCAGGTAGAGCCCCTTTGATAGGTCAGGGCATCCAACACTTGGTGCAGGGCTCCAGAGTGGCAGAGGGACCAAGTGGGAATAAGTAAGTGCTCCATGCCACCACTCACTTCCTGTGCTGTGTTCCCTCTTTGTCTTGAGACAGGTTTCTGGAGGACCTAGTATCAAAGCTCAGAATGGACTTCTGAGCCCTCCCCAAGAGGAGAAACTCACCAACAGTCAGACCTCCCTGTGTGAGATCCTTCAGGAGAAGGGAAGGTGGGCAGGTGTGAGCTTGGACCAGTCAGCCCTCCTCCCACTGAGGTTCAAGAACATCCGTGAAAAAACTGATGCCCATTTTGTGGATGTTATCAAAGAAGACAGGTAAGACTAGTGATCTGCAGAAGTTACAAAAGTTTGCAGTAGAAACTGCCTTTTTCTGAATTTTCTGCCTTGTCCATGCATTTGTTTACTTTTGTCAGTGTGTTGCTTTGCTTTATTTTGGAATAATTTAAAACCTAAAAATTTACACAAATACCGTATAGAATTCCTTTATTTTCCTTGATCCACCAACTTTTAATACTTTGTTTTTATCCTCCTCTCTATTCCTCTCTTTTATGAAATTATTTTTTTCTCAGCCACTTGATAGTGCATTGGATATATCATAGTCTTCACCTCTTTGTACTGTATTTCTTAAAAACAAGGATGTTGTTTTACATAATCTCAGTTATCAAACTCAGAAAGCTTAACATTGAGGTGATAGTCCATCTAATCTATTCCAGTTTTGTCAAATGATCCAATGTGTCCTTGGCAGCACTTTTTTCCTCTAGTTCAGGATCTAGTTCAAGGTCATGTATATTATTTCATTTTTCAGTTCTCTTTAGTCTTTTTAAATTATGAACAGTTCCTCAGTTGTATTTTGTTGTTCATTATATTGACATTTTTAAAAAAATTACAGCCCAATCCTTTTACTGAATATTCTTAAAGTTGAATTTATGTGATATTTCCTTGTGAGTAGATAGATTCGGGCTCTGCATGTGTAGCTACAAGTCACAGAAGTGGCACTTTGTTCTTCTCAGGGCATTGTGTCTAGAGGCTTGCAGTGGCCATTTGCTTCTCACTAGCGACATTCATTTTGATTAGCCAGATGTTGCCAGTTTCTCTAGTCTATAGACATTGTTTTCTTCTTGTGACTAATAAGCAACCTGTCAGAAGATACTTTAACATCTTATAATTATCCTATTCTATATCAACTTTTTCAGATTTAATATCCATTGATGAATCTTGCCTGAAATAATCCCTGCTATGATGGTTGAAATTGATTTCCAACTCTAGCACTCTTAGCACATTTATCATTTGGTGATGAGCATCTGCTGCAAAGAAGAACCCTTCCTATTTGCTGCTTTGTCTTTCAACCTATTATTAGCCTGAGCTAATGCACTTTTGCTTTATTTCATGGGTAATAATTCATCCTTATGCTTATTATATTTAGATACTTGAGTCTGGCCAATAACCACCTACTTGTACTGGCTCCTATGTGCTTTTTTACATGGTCCCCTCATTTGTATGGGGCATTCTCTTACTGTCTAGCATAACAAGATGTTCCAAGCATGTATTTTACCTTTCCTGCTTCAGCTAGGGATTAGCCTTTTCTCCAGGAGGCATGGCCCTTTTGATGATGGATAGTTTTTAGATGTATTAGCTGTTAATGTCTAATTTAATGTTGTAATCCAAGGACATACTGTTAATTTCAGTCCTTTTACATTAATTAGGACTATTTTATGGCCTCAACATGGTCTCTTTTGGTGAACATTTCATGTGCACTTGAAAAGAATGTATATTCTGTATTTGTAGAATGTTGTATCTGTAAACATCAGTTAAGTCTGAGTGGTTGGTAGTATAGTTCAGATCATCTATATCTTCACTTACCTTCTGTCTATTGTTATGTCAGTTGTTGAGAGAAAGGTGTTAACATCCCTAACTATGCTCAATGCAGATATACACTCAGACCATAATTGAATTATTTTTCTAGGAGTCACAGATATACATTCTTAAATTTTATATAATCACTTTAGAATTAATATTGTGTCACTTAATTTTAAATGGAAAAATCATGTAACCCATATAGGTGTGTTACTGTCTTCTCATTCCCTATGCTATAATTATTACATGCATTATATCTACTTACATTATAAACCCCAATGCTCAGTAATCTTGAGTTAGTCTCTGTTGGTTGCTTTTCTGTTGAATATGATCATATTTTCCTATTTATGTATTTATTTATTTATTTGCAGCACCAGGGATTGAACTCACACCCTCTTGCCTGTCAGACACAGGTGCTTAGGTCACTGAGTCAAACCCCCAGCCCTGGTTTTTTGAGGCAGGGTCGCACTGTGTAGCTCAGGCCGGCCTTGGGCTTGCGTTGTAGCCCAAGCCGGCCTCGAACTGACAACGCTCCTCCTACCTCAGCCTCCCGAGTGCTGGGATTAAAGGTGTGCGCCACCACGCCCAGCCTTTCATATTTATTTGTTTACCTACTAATTTTGGATCGTGTTGTTGACATTGTTTATGATGGTTAGAAAGTCTGAATTTTGTTAATGTCTCTCCAAAGAATGTCAGTTTTTTGTTTTGGCAGGGAATTAAGTTACTTGAGGTCAGCCTCCAAACTTTTATGTCTTGGTTCTTTTAGCCTTAACTATGCTGCTTAGAGTCTGCCATGTACATGTATTTTAGGGGTCAGCTGTAGGTTTGAGCAAAGTTTATATGCAGAATTTTGGGCTCTACCTCCTTGGTTCTATCCCTTCTGGAATTTATAACTTAATTTTCCATCTGTAGTTACCCTCAAATTATCTTTCTTAAACCAGTAAGGTTGTGGCTATCCCATCTGAGTTTTAGCCACCTCCATATGGTACTAATGTCTGTCTTCAGGCCAAAAAAAAGGAAAAGAAAAGAAAGTAAAAAATGGGAAATTTACCTGCTACTGTCCCCTTTTCAAGGATGACTCTCCTCTGCCTGGCTTTATCACTCTCCTGTGCTGCCCAAAAGTTATTTTTTATATTTTTCTCAGAATTTATCATTGTTGTCTGTAAGAGGATTGGTCCAAAAGGAGTTATACTCTTCTCAGGAGTTGAACCTCCCAATATTGATTTAAAAGGAGTAATGTAGCTTTTAGAAGTGTTGGTTTTGCCATTTAACTGCTAAAATGTGGCCATCACACATCTTCCTTACAGCTGTTTTTTTATTTCTCTTCTGCCTATATACTTTCTGAATGAAAGAGAAGAGACAGAGTCAACTTCAGGGGACAGAATTTTCTTTCTTTTGAACCTGAGAATGTTGTAGGATATTGCACACTTGTCACAAAAGAGAGAGTCCACTCTGTGGCAAAGAAAGGAAGTTACCTGTTGGCCCTGTTGTGTGTCAGGCGCATGATAGGCATTTACCTGTTTTATCTGATTTCATGCTAATAGCTAGCAAAGAGAGGAAGACTGCATCCCACATCTATATTTGCCTTCTGAAATCATGTTAACATTCCTCTAAATTTATAGTAACATTCTTGAGCATAAAAAGAATATTACTGTTTGCTGGCAATTCATGAAAGAATGAAAGAGTCACATAGAGTAGATTTGATCTCTGCTATTAATATCATTGAGCATTATCATTTTTCAGGTTTCGCACACAATCTGCATATGTGGCAATAGCACCAGAATTATAGCAACTATAAACATCATTTTGTGGTAACAACCTGTTAGCTCTTATGGTGGTAATTACTGTCAGTACTCTGGATGACAGAACAGCTGGTTCTGAATCAGATTTTTATTTGAAGCCTTCAAATCTTACAAGTGCTTATAGTACAGGAATCTTCAAAAGAGATCATTTCACACAACAAGAAGCTGCCTTTCTTATCTTCTAATTCTGAACATAAAGAGTATGTTTTAGAAGACAAGGTTCTAGTAATGTGTGCTATGATGGTGGTGAATGGTCATTCTTTAATAGAGATGGAACATAAAATGTCATGTCTAAAAGCACAAAGGACTTTGCAGAGATATGTTTCTAAAAGGGGCAGCAGAGCAGCACATGTCACAAAGACCTTCAGACACAGCTTTCATCATGTACTCAGCAAGTGAGGTTTTGGTAGCTGATTGTGATCTTCTGATACAACAATTGCATTGATCAATTGCATTTTTTGTATTCTTCTAGCCTGATGAAAGATTATTTTTTCAAGCCACCCATTAATCAGTTCAGTCTGAACTTCCTGGATCAGGAACTGGAGCGATCCTACAAAACCAGCTATCAGGAAGAGGTGCGTTCTTTGATTTCACTACAGAAATCCATTGTTCTCATGGGTAGTTCACTGTTTACTCTGTGTTTTAGCAAGTGATAGGGGAATGAAGGAATGTAATCTGTAAGTCCTAAGTTGTAACTCTATGTGAATTTATCTTTGCCTGTGCAACTGGTGTCTCCAGGCCTCTGTGGCTGTCCCTCACCCTGGAAGGGTTCTCTGACTATACCTGTTATGGCTTCTTAAGCAGCACTTCTCCCTGTGTAGCTCTGTATCTTTGACAACCTCAGTGTGGTCTTTAAAAGGCATAAATACAAGAACCTGGAGCCTGGCTGGAGTTCTAAGCAACAGATCCTTGCATTCTTTCCTCCAGACCAAAACCTAACGTCTTTGAGTTCCAGAGTCAAAAGTGCACACCTGCCTAACGTAGGACCAAAAGGATTTTTTCATTCTTCCAGGTATTCATTCTGCAGATCTTTATGTTTATATGTCCAAGTGCTAGTCCAGACTTTATATAAAGAACATGGTGAACCAGATAGAGCTGGTTTGTGCCTGCAGGGTTAGAGGTGCCCATTCTGTCAGCCTCCAGGAGACAGTAAGTATCAGTTAACAGCCCAGGCACAAGTCCTGCTGTGAACTCATGAGTTAGCTAGTTGGCCTGTGAGGCAAAACATGATCTTATTTAGTGCTCACAACAACCCTTTTAGGAACCTTTACCAAAGAGAAAGCCAAAGCTAAGATAGGCTAAGTAGGTAGCCCACTTCTCAAAGGTAAGTTAATTATTAGCCTCTTTTGAGTTCAAGGCTGGATTTCTCAACCACTCTTTGTATTGTTATGGAGACCCTAAATGGAAGGCATGTTTATCATCCTTTCCTCTAGTTGCCAGATGTTTATTGAGCATCACTCTGCCTGGGATGGTTCTCAGTGTTGGGATATTAGAAGAGAAAAGTACATCTGACAAGGGAGCAGGAATTAGAAATGATAACCCAGAGCCACAGACAGTACTGGTCTGTGAGCAGATAGTAAGGTAGCAGCCCCAGATGGAGGGTTAAGAGGAGATAACTGCTGAGACACTTCAGTGGAGGACTAAGAATGAACCAAATGAAGTAGGAGGGAGGGATCAGGCCTCCAAACCTGGGAAATATGGAAAATCCAGATGCATCCAGGAAAGTGCAGATTCCTTGGGGGGTTGAAGCAGGAGGAGTGCACCAGAGATCAGATGATGGCTGTCCATACACAGATACTATGCCAGGGTTAGAGCCAACATTGGAATAGAAAGTGACGTTGTCAGATAGTATTTCATAGAGATTACATGGCTGAGTTATGGAAAGTGACACAGTGGACAAGACGATGGAAGGCTGTTACTGACCACAGGCCAAGTCCAAGGCCTGTCCCAAGACAGGGTCAGGTAGAGAGGAGGAAAGATGTAGGAGCAAGGAGCTTCCAAGTTACCCCATACTTGGATGCTTGCTGTGCACAGCCTCACACTGGTGTTTCTCCTGTGAACATTGCTACCAGCCATGAAGTGCAGGTATCCTGTTTTCAGATGAGACTGAGGGGGCCAGGACATAGCTCAGTGGCACAGTACCTGTCTGGCAAGCACAAGGTCCTGAGTTTGATTCTGGAACCAAAAAGAAAACAAACAAACAAAAAAATGAAGAGACTGTGGCACAGGCAGGTTGGGTGATGAGCACAAGATGTCACAGCAGATAGTAGTGGAGGCCAGATAGCCATCTTCCAGGGCCTGTGCCCTGATAACTAGGACAGGTCAGCAGTACTTGGAGCCTAAGTGGATGTGGACAGTAAGGGGCCACAGGTCAGCCACTCATCCATTTCATCTAGGCTGATGCCATCTCCAACTGTGAATCCCATGGGGAGAGAAAAATGCTAGGCAAATGTGGTTCCTGGCTAGACATAGATAGACAGACATGCAGTATTTCTGGAGTTGCAGGCATAGAGCTAGGCCCAGTATCCTCTGTATCAGGTGAGTCCAGAAGTCCAGAGCAAGGACACATGGAGGGGAAAGAGCAAGCCTAGGTGGGTATGTCTGGGAGACCTAACCCCAGAGCAGCAGAGCAAGCAGAAGAGATGGCAAGGAAGGTGGAAGGGGTGAGGGGGCTTCAGGCCAGAGTCTACAATCTGAGGGAGGTATTCATTGGTGCTAGGTAACCCCCTTGTCTGGGAACCCAGTGGTGCCAGGAGTCTTCTTTGGTTACAAGTTTCAGGCTTATGACATCAGCTCCTGCAACAGAAGTTTCTTCAGTGTTGATTAGAATGCCTAAACAAAGAAGCATGGTGCCTTCCCTGCTGCATGAGTGGGGGAGGTGTAAACCTTGGCATTCAGGAGAGAGTGAGGGTCTCCTCATGCTGTGGCTACCCTGCTGTAGACTTGAGGATGACCCTGGGCCCTTTTTGCCCAATGTAGCCCAGCTGCAGTGAATCCTGGCTGTTCCCCTAGACCATTAGCTGGAGCCTCAAAGATGTATACATCCTTATATAGAGGGGAGTCAGTATTGGCAGCTTTGTCCCCAAGATTCTCAGCATTCCAGCGGAAAGTCAGGACAAGGTATATGAATACCAGCAGAGCCTCTGAGTTCTTTGGAACACAGTCCTGCTCTGGGTTGCTCGGGCAGGTCCAGGCCTGGCATCAGAGCTGACCTGAAGCTTCAGCCCTCATGACCAAGCTGTTCCTTCTCCTATCTCACCGAGCTCCAGGGACCTGGGCTGTGGAGCCAGAGCCAGTTTGTCCCAAATAGATCATGTCCAAACCAAGGGCTAGTTATTAGACCTTTCCTTTCCATGCATCCCAACCTTACCAGCCTGAGCCCTGTATGGGATTGCCAGAAAGTTGCAGCATTGAATGGGAAACAACTTAGGTGGTTTTTTTCCCACAACAGCCCACTCTTTAGGTTCCGTGTTGTTATTTTAAGAGACTCCAAGAAGTCATGGGTGCACTCGGGAATCAGCTTGTCAGGTTGAAGCCTGGCCTGGCTCCCTGTTTGTTGTGTGACCTTGAAATAGCCACCTAGCCTTGGCCTCTCCATCCACACACCAAGATGAGTAGCATTTCCTTCTTAGTGGATTGTTGTGAGTACTGGTTGAGATCATGCCTCTAAAGAGATTATACAGGGCCTGAAACTAGTCTTCTCTTGGACACATTATGATCATTACTATTTGCTTCGTCTTCAATTCCTTAACAGTTCATATATGTCTCTTTATATGCTTCATACACCATCCTCCATTTCCTGTTCCTGACTCTTCCTGCTATCAGACTTAAACCTTCCATGAGTGTTGTTTCATATCCACCCATACCCCACACAGCCAGGCCAGATCAGGCTCCAAACTGAAAGCCCTTGATCACAGTTGTGTGCTCATATTCCACATGCAGGAGCTTTTCTCTATTGCTGCTCAATGCTGTTCCATAGGACGGCTTGTACTACCTGATGGAACTGTCGCATGCTGCCCTATAAGATAGTCATGCATGTACCACCAGTGAATCAGAGCCACCCAGCAGCAAGACAGACAAATTACAGGCCTATCATGAACATGTTAGATTCCTGCCTGTCTTTTGTTATGAAGTCAGCTTTCACAGCCCCTGAACCTAGGACCCAGCCATTTGGTGGAAGCTTCTACCATCTTGCTTCCACCCAACTGCCTTTATAGATGTAGACTAATTCACTCTGCCTGGCAGTAACTCACGTATTAGGCTCATTACATGATGCGACTGTGAGGGTGTACTGGCTTGTAATCAGTTTCTGAGTAACCCTGGTCAAGTTGCTGATGTATTTTTGTTTTTGTGTATTTTCAGTATAGGGCCTTCACATTGAGCAACATCCCTGGCCCCTTTCTTCCTCTCCCTTTTATTGTTTCTTTATTTCTTCCTTCCCTCTTTCTTTCTTTCTTTCTTTCTTTCTTTCTTTCTTTCTTTCTTTCTGTCTCTCTCTCTCTCTCTCTCTTTCTCTCTTTTCTTTCTTTTTCTCCCCTTCCTTCCTTCCTTCCTTCCTTTGAGACAAGGTCTCACTATGTAGTAGAGACTGGCTTTGAACTCAATATGTAGTCCAGACTAGCCTCAAACTCATAGCAGTCCTCCTGCCTCAGCCTCCCAAGTGCTGGGGTTACAGGTATGTGCCACCATGCCTGGCTTTTATTTTTTAATTTGATATAAGTCTTGCTAAGTTACCCAGACTGGGCTTGAACTTGTGATTTTCCTGCCTCAGCTTTCCACAGAACTGGGATCACAGGCATATACCACCATACCCAGCCCAGGCAAGTTTCTTAGCTTCTGTGTGCTTTTATCTTTTATTACTAAATGGGAAATAGCAAGAAAATGGCCCCCTAAATCACCTGCTACCCTGTACCTGGTCTGGACTAAGTAAGCACTCAGTAAACATTACTATTTTTTTCCCTTTGAATTATACTCCATCCCCATTTTCACTGGTGTTAATTCATCCTAGTCTACTCCTGCTTCACACAGGTCATGAAGAATTCTCCTGTGAAAACTTTTGCCAGTGCCACCTTTAGCTCCCTCCTGGATGTGTTGCTGTCCACAACAGTATTCCTGATTCTCTCTGTCACCTGCTTCCTGAAGTATGGAGCCACTGCCACGCCTCCCCCACCAGCTGCTCTGGCCATCTTTGGTGCAGCCCTGCTGTTGGAAGTGTTGTCCCTTGTTGTGTCCATCAGGTGAGCAGTGGGCAGCTCACTCGTGTTTAGCCTTTAGCTCCCTCTTCTGGTCCGACTGTTTATGACAGAATAGGCTGACTGCAGCCCAACAGGCTGGGAGTGTCAAGTCAGCAGTCCCTCCAAGCTCATTCCTGGGAACAGGCCTTCATTTCCTGCTCCCACCCCACCTCATAGCATCCTCTGGCAGACACTGGCCTTCATTGCAACTCCCGAAGGTCAGTGCCTTCTGCTGACCCAGCTGCTACAGCTTTTCTTCGATCTCCTATGTCAGAGATTAAGGAAGTGGGAAAAAAGGAAATGAGAAAGGACAGAAGAAAGAGAAAAAAGGTGCATGGGGAGCAAATGACAGGTGCAGTAGATGAACAGGTACCCTGTTTCAATGTAGTACCAACCCTCAAACCTTTGGAGATGACACAAAAAGCACAAGCAATGTGGAAAAAAATAGATAAAATTATCAAAATCCCAAAAATACATAAATTGGACCTTTGTGAACACCATCAAGAAAGTAAGAGTAAGCTGGGCGTGGTGGTGCACCCCTGTAATCCCAGCACTCAGAAGGCTAAGGCAGGAGTATTGTTGCATCATTGCAAGTTCAAGACCAACCTGGGCTACAAAGTGAGCCCAAGGCCAACCTGAAATGCATAGCGAGATCCTGTCTCAAAATAAGACAACAAAAACAACAACAACAACAACAAAGAAAAAAACAGAAAGGAAGAAAGAGAACCAGAATGAGAGGAAAGACTTGTAGGTCACACCAAGACAAGAATTTAATACCTAGGGTGTAAGAATTCATACATCTCAGTAGGCCATTTAAGAACAAGAAGATAAAGGATCAGAGTAGACAGCATGTGACCTGCTCCTGGGACCATAACAATGGGTCCATGCACCACAGCCACCTTACCCAGTCCCGTCAAGCTCAAGAGGAAAGCCTTTCAGCCTACTAAAATCCTCTGGTTATTGCCCCCAGGAGATAAAGGTAAAACAGAAATGGGAAGAAAGGCCTTGACCATTAGTTTCTGCTACTCTTAACCAACATCCCAGTGCAGAAAAAATGAGCCAGATACCATCCTGAGGCTTCCAAATGCTGATTTCTCCCCTTTAGAGTAGACAGGCCCATCTGCATCCATGTTTCCACACCTACCATCCCACAAGCCCCTCTGGCTTTGGCAAAGCTGAGAATAGCTGCTTCCTCAGTGACTGTCCTGAGATGTTGCTTACTCTCCCAGAAGGCTTTCCACATCTCAGCTTTAGGTCTTCTTCCTCCACTTCAGCCCCAGGGACCAGGCTGGTCTCATCCTCAGATATCTGTGATTTCAAGGACAATTGCAAAGGGCCCTCAGTGCCCTTGTCTGCTGACTGGGACTTCATTCCTTCTTCCCCCATCACAGGGCCTCTGTACCCTGCCTGTAAGAAAATCTGTGGTTGTTCTTGGAGATATTCCAAGGGCTCTGTTATCCTTTAAATATCAGGAAGCCGGAGCTCTCTAGGACACTAAAACTGCTAGGCTGTGCTTGTGTCCATATGAGAAATGGCTGAGAGTCAGTAGTTCCTGGTCATGGCTGAGCTCAGCCAAAGCTGTTGATATGCTGCAGGTATTCTGGGTGAGAGGCTCTTGTGTGTGCTGAATCAGAGAGGCAGCTCCTGCCTGCTCAGAGGCATAGGCAGTGGGCCTTTCCCTACTCCTCAGCCACTGCCTTGAGAGATTTGGTCTCCCTGGGAACATGTGTGAGTTTCCATCCTGAGAGGACCCCAGCAGCCTCTACTCCATCTCCTGTTGCTGGTTCTGCCCCTACCCAGGAAGCTCCTCCCTCAGCCAAGGACCATCCCCCTCCTCACATACTTAGCTCCCCCTCTATATAAAAAGTAGTTCAGTGTCAGCATTACCTTCCTGAGATACAGCTCTACCAGACACACAATTGCAAAAGGAGTCAGTAAAATGCCATCACTGTGATTTGAAGGAAAAATGGAAAGAAAATCATGTGAAGTGAAATGCACAGTGCTTCACCTCATACATACCAGAGCCCTGCTACCTGGGAAACAACAAAATTGTCTGCTATTTTCTCTCATGCCCATGTTTGTGTGGCAGTCAGGAATTCAGGCCCTATAGGCATGGGGTTAGTGGCCATGTTCCATGAACTGGGTTCAGTTAGTAATGTGACTTTCTGAAATGTTCAGTAATCCTTGATATCCCAAATAAAACAAAGAACAATCTTTACTTAGTATGCAGAGAAGCTGAAATCCTGCAAGATTGTTATGCTTCCAACACCCAAAACTGCCTATTCATACATGAAATATGGTCCAGCCTTAGGCAGGCTTTTTACCTCCTTGCTTATCCAGGCCATGAGTGGCAATTGTGTGGTATACAAGGCAGAGCTTCACCATGTGGCTCTTGCCCATGCCTGGCAGGAGTCTCCATCCCTGGCTCCTACCCACTAGGTACCAGTAACTACCCTCCACATTGGGAAAACTAAGAAGCCCCCACAGAGCACCTCCAGAATGACTCCATTGGAGACCTCCACCCAGAGCAGGTGGAAACAGGTAATTGACTATACATAGTGGCCCTATGAGACTTTACTTAAGGCCTGTTACTATTCTTCCATGCTCTGTTGGACTCACAGAGGTAAAACTTGGCTTTTGACAACCACATTTTACCAGAATGTAACAGGTGACCTTAAAGTCAGGTGTGATGAGCTAAGTGAGTCCAGTCCATGTGCCTTTTACCAACTGCAGGATGGAGGATCTCTGCCTCCTGCTTACACTCTTACCCTGCAGGCACCGGCAGCAGCACAGGACAGTCGAGAGCAGCACTGGGCCCCACTGCATTGGTCCTGGCAGGCTAACCACTGGGCCTCTCTGCCCCTGCTCTCCTCTATCCCTGTCCAGGATGGTGTTCTTCCTGGAGGATGTCATGGCATGCACGCAGCGCCTGCTGGAGTGGATCGCTGGCTGGCTACCTCGCCATTGCATCGGGGCTGTCCTGGTCTCCCTGCCTGCCCTTGCTGTCTATTCACACATCACCTCTGAGTTTGAGACAAACGTACATGTAAGTAATGGTTGACCATCTTATCTCTGTTCTCTGTTTAAGTAAGTGTGATTACATGGGACATTGATTTAAACACAAGCCCTCGAAGAGATGACTCTCTTACTTCCTCCAGCCTGCTCTTTAAAACACAATCTATAAATAAGTAAGCAAGCAAGCAAACAAAAAAATAAAATAAAATTTGATCTGTTGTGGACCTGTTGCTGGCCACACTGAGATTTCCCAATGAGCGTGATGAAACCTCCCCAACTTCACTTGGTCTCTGCCAAGTTTCAAAGCAGCTGCAGGTGGTCCCTGACTTACCATGGTTTTTGACTTCACGATGGTGTCAAAGTGTGGCCATACAACCATTCCAGTTTTCACTTTCAGTGTTTAATAAGTTACATGAGCTTATCAACACTTAATTATCAAGTTAGTCAATGTTGGATAACTTTGCCCAGTTGTAACCTCCTGGAGATGTTCTGAGTGCAGTTAAGGTGAGTCAGAGTGTTGTTCTGTAGATAAGTGGTATTAAATGCATTTTTGGCTTATAATAATTTACAGTGATAATTGGCTTATTGAGATGTAACCTATTCTAAATTGAGGAGTATTTGTATTTTTTGTTTGTGATTTACAAAAAGTACAGCTGCCCCAAGTTCTCAACTGATTTTAGATAACATGCTGGTCTTCAGAATTGGCACAAGTTCTTGACTTGCACATGGGTCAGCTCTCACTGCTCAGAGGAGCTTCTGAATTAAATTCCGTAAAGGATGAACTAATGCTGTGGTAGATTATATTTTTCTTATGTACCATGAGTTATCAAGATTGGCTGATTGAACTTGGTATTTAGTGCCAAAATGCATCTCAGCAGGTTTGCAGCAGAGGCTTGAGGAAAAGTGTTTGGAAGATAACATCCTAAGGCAATAATTCCCCCATGGGCAGCCTCCTTTTCCTTTCCAGCAAAATGATGTGTGCCATTTCCACACACCCAGAGGAGAGTCTTTGTGCCAGTGTGATCTTATAAACTAAAGCACTACTTCATGAATGTAAAGATGTGTGCTCTCCCCTTGAGGCCACTGGCTCACCAAAAGTGAGAACTGTTGCACAAGGATAGGCCACTGGGTAGTGTCAGCAATGTTTTGTATTAAATGGATATGTGGGTAAGCAAGCAGGCCTCTGGTGTGGGAGGCCTGGATAGGACATGGGAGGATGTGTGGGAAGAGTGGGAACATGCACTGTCCTGACACTGGCTCCTCTTGCAGTTCACTGTGTTCACCAGCTCAGCCGTGTTAGTGGCTGTCGTGCACTACTGTAACTTCTGCCAGCTCAGCTCCTGGATGAGGTCCTCCCTTGCCACCATCGTGGGGGCCGGGCCACTGCTTCTGCTCTACATCTCCCTGTGTCCAGACAGGTATGCAATTGGCATCCTCCACTCACTACCGCCTCACCTGATGTCACTAAAGGATCTACTGCACTTTCACATTAGCACTGATGTGGTCTTTGATGACAGGTGTTTTCTATGACCAAAAATGACTTCCAACACACATAATGTCCAAAAAATAAAAATGTGTCCCAGGAACAATATGCAAAAGAAAAATCAGTTATAACAATATGTTACAAGTTGAGCATCCCTAATCCAATAATTCAAAATCAAAAGTGTTAGAAATCCAGATTTTTTTTTTTCGGTGATATCAAACCCAGGGCCTTGTGCATGCAAGGCAAGAACTCAACCACTGAGCCACATCCCCAACCCCAATCCAGAAATTTGTGAGCACTAACATGATTTCATAAATCTTACTGTTCATTGTACACAAACTTTGTCTCATGAATAAAATTATTTAAAATAATGGATCAAATTACCTTTAGGTTATTTGTATACTGTGTGTGTGGAATATAAGTGAATTTTATCTTTAGACTTGGTTCTGTTCCCCAAGGTATCTCATTATGTGTGTACAAATATTTTGAAATCCAGAATTCTTCTGGTCCCACTCATTTTGGGTAAGGGATTTTCAATCAGTGTATGTTCAGATATAGACTTCTTTGGGTGACTATCCCTGGAAGGCGTGATGTAGTAGTGACACACCGAACTCACTTGTAATAAATAAGTTGAAATTTAAAAGAGTCAGACCAGAAGTCATCTCACATAAGATGACAAGTACACTAAAAGAGCAGAGGTCTAGGTAGGCACAGAGGTGAGGAGAAAGTAGGGCATATATGTTCTAGGACAGGTTACAGTTGTCAGAGTGAAAGAAATGAAGACATGATGATTTTACAAATGGTTTAGGTCTTATTTATAGTATTATGGTACTGTATATTATATCAGTCCCCATGTTATGAAAGGAGAAAGAATGACCAGTTACTAGACATGTGTTTTATCTTGAACTCCTACATACTGAGAAGTGAGTTCAGTTGCTGGCATCCCGAATCGCCTTCACAGCTCTGTACCTGAGAGGTGCTGAGGAATAGACAGGATGGTGTTGCTAAAGAAACAGGAATCCCATGGTGGACCTTTGGGAGCAGGAGCAGTTCTCATTGTGCTGCAGAAACTTGAAAAATAAAAATAAATCAGATGGCAGTGAGACAAACATTTAAAATACCTTGTAGTCTCTCTTCCCTTGGGTTCTTCTAATTGAATAATGTTTGGTTGTTTGTTAAAATGAGTCCCAAATTGCCTGTTGCACATCTGTAACTGATTTTGTGACTTTTAAGCTTTGTCAACTAAATATGTTGTTGAAAATACAGTAATGTCTTGGATAGCAGAATGCACACATTGAATATTTTATTTAAAATTTTTATGATCTCTTAAACTCATTAAGCTTCTGTTCCTGTAACAAACCTTTCCTAAATACCTAAATATCAGGCTTTTTCTTTAACTTATAAAAAATATATTGCTATTAGCATGTATTAAAGAATCACCCATTCATAATTATAGAGGATTTAGGGGAATAGATTTTTTTTTTTGTCTTTTTGAAACATAGTTTCACTATGTAGTTCAGACTGGCCTCAAACTCACTTTGTAGCCCCAGCTGGCCTCAACCTTGCAGCAATCCTTCTGCCTCAGCCTCCCAACTACTGGGATTACAAACATGTGTCACATGCCTGGCGGGAACAGATTAGTTTAAAGTTACATGGGATATTTCTTCTTTGCACTTTGCAGAACACCTAACATTCTGGTTCTCTGAATTATTAGGACAACCAGAGGGACTCCCATATTTCCCATGTGACTCACTAGGAATGCCATTGAGAACCACTGCTTTAGTAATCTCAAAAGTGCAGAATGATCTAATTTGTTCCAGTATTGACAGAACCAAATGAATAGCCTCAGTGTATCTTTGAGTATTAACAAAGCAGTGGTCAGTAATGGACAGTAAGTATCCTTTCTCAGTTTACTTAATATAATAATAACAATATGAAATATATGCAAATTAAGATCACAAAGGGAATTTAAAGTAGAACTGCCATTCAGCATTTGAAAGACCATAATGAATAAATTATTTTGTGCAAAATAAACCATACTTTTACATTTGTGAGGATGTAGCCATCTGGAATTATGGTCATTTTAAAGGTCTACATCAAGAGCTTGAAATTCAAACCACCAACCTTTAACCTCAGACCCAGTATAGACAATTGACTTTCACAGTGACCTTTAGCCACAGGTGTAGGGCTTTTCCTTTTGGACCGCAAGAGACAGAATAGTGGGGACTTTATCCCCAGATTTGAAATAGCAGATCTTGGGGTGGGGCTGGTGGGTGAAGCTCCCTCTGCCCCAGGATTCCTCATACAGGGAAAATCCTCCGAGCTCACCCATGGTGTCATTATCATCATCACTGAGGAGCCTAGCCAGGATAGGGAGCAAGTGAGGTGGTGAACAAAAATCCTCAGCGCAGCTCTGCAAAAGAGGGAACTTCGGATAACTGAAACCCTCTAGCACTGCAGACACAAACAGGAAGAGGTGGGCATGTGGATCATGACATTCATTTAGACAACGTCCTAAAAGAGAAGAGTTGTTTGTTGAAACTGTTCTCAGGTTGCTTTCTGTAATGCCCTTTTTGCTTTTTAAAATAATACTTTTCCACATTTTAATTTCAGTTCCATAGTAATTTCACCCCTGGATGTGGCACAGAATTTCAGGTAAGCTTTTAACATGCTGGTTTCTTGACAAATGAGAGCAGCTGTCTTATTGCTATTTATTTCTAAGCTCTCAGAAATTGTGCGGCAAATAAAATGAATAATATATGCATTCTTAAAAGAGAAGATGGGAAATAACTACTTGTTAAAATATCAGATCCTATTTATATTAATTTAGTGAAAAAAAAATGATTTTTTAAATGTGTCATTATGTTGCCCATACTGGTCTCAAACAGTCCTGCATTAGCCTCCAAGTGCTAGCCAAATGATTATTAAGCACTTGGGAGGCTGAGGTAGGAGGAGCATTGTGAGTTCGAGGCCGGCTTGGGCTACAATGCAAGTGCAAGGCCGGCCTGAGCAACACAGTGCGACCCTGCCTCAAAAAACCAGGGGCAGGAGTTTGACTCAGTGACTTAAGTGCCTGTCTGACAGGTGCGAGGTTGTGAGTTCAATCCCTGGTGCCACAAAAAAAAAAAAAAAAAAAAATGATTATTAAGATATATATATATTAAAGAGCTGGGCGTGGTGGCAAACGCCTTTAATCTCAGCACTCTGGGAGGCTGAGGTAGGAAAAGCTTTGTGAGTTTGAGGCCGACTTGGGCTACAACGCGAGCGCAAGGCCAGCCTGAGCTATATAGTGCGACCCTGCCTCAAAAAACCAGGGCTGGGGGTTTGGCTCAGTGGCTTAAGCACCTGCCCTGGTAGGTGCAAGGTTGTGAGTTTGATCCCCGGTGCTGGAAAAAAAAAAAAAGATATATATAAAATTGGTTTAATTTTATACAAGACTTTAGTGTGTTAACAGAAAAAATCTCACCCAAAAAATCAAAGAAAAAGTTATGCCCTGAAATAATGTAAACATTTCCATTATTATAAACACCAGAATACTAAATAAATTAAAAAGTCAAAATAAAAAGTAAATTATAAAATCTCAAAAAAATAGTGTCAAGCTTTTAAGGCAGAGGTAACTTTCCAGTCTTATTAATGATTACAACCAAAAAGAAGACCAAGTGACAATTTAGAAAGGAAGAGAAAGAAATCAAAGCAATTGGAAAAGAACATGCAGAACTCTTACATAAAGAGTTAATTAAGACTTGCATGGATGAAGGACCAAAAAAAAAACTGAAGGGGCTGAGGATTTAGCTCAGCGGCATAAGCACCTGCCTGGCAAGTACTAGGTCATAAGTTCAATCCCTGGTACAAAAAAAAAAAAAAAAAAAAAATTCACAAAAGAAGAAATATGGGTAGAAGATGAATATAGACACATCAGTATCATTATACTAAAGTCACTGTACATTTAAATATCTACACAATACCTCCCATGTTTTAAATTGTACTTTCAAAAAACTGAATATCCAGAATAGGCAAAGTTGTGTTATATTATGTTCATAAGTTACTGGTAGTGATTTTGTTTTTAGCTACCAAAAACAAATTAGTTAAAGTATGTTTATTTAATCCTCACAATAACCTGACATAGTCAGTGACTTTGTCCCCATTTTTCAAATGAGGATGCTAAAGCTCAGAGAAGCTAAGGAACATGCCCATAGTCCCACAGCTGATCATGAGCAGGATATACAGGTGTTGGCTCCCTCACTCCAGGCTGTAGCCTTCCTTCTATGCCTCATTACCCCTCAGAATGGTATAGTAATTTGGGGAAATAATTTGACAATCTATTTTTTTTTTAAAGTCATAACAATGTTCGTAGTGTTGAGCATAGTTCAACTCTCTCAAAAAACCAAACCAAATTAAACTCCCCTGGCCCCAAAAAGTTCATAGTCTTTAACCTAGTAATTCCCTCTTTGTTTATCTGCTAAGGAAAGAAGTCAGCATTGGGTAAAGTCTGCATGCCCAAGAATATTGATCACAATGTTTGGTAATTTTGAAAATTCATCAGCACTCAAAAAAACCAGGTCCGGGAGTTTGGCTCAGTGGCTAACGTGCCTGTCAGGCAGACATGAGGTTGTGAGTTCAATCCCCAGTGCCGCAAAAAAAAAAAAGAAAAAGAAAAAGAAAAATTCATCAGCAACAACAGTTTTTAGTAATAAATTAAATTATGATATATATGCTCAAGTGTTATGGGAACTGTTTCCAATTGTCATTTATCATGTGAAATTGTATATGTACTATAGCCACCACTAGATATTTCATTATGTAAATTTAAAAATTGTATGGGAGGCTGAGGTAGGCGGAGCGTTGTGAGTTCGAGGCCAGCTTGGGCTACAACGCAAGCGCAAGGCCGGCCTGAGCTACATAGTGCGACCCTGCCTCAAAAAACCAGGGCCGGGAGTTTGGCTCAGTGGCTGAAGCGCCTGTCTGGCAGGTGCGAGGTTGTGAGTTCAGTCCCCGGTGACGCAAAAAAAAAAAAAAAAATTGTAAGAGACATAATACTTATGAGTGATAAAATGATGAGTGATAAGTATAACTACAGTTTTGTTGTTGCTGTTGTTGTTTGCGTTATTGTGATTTGAAGCCAGGACCTCATACATACTAGGCAATTACTCTGCTTCAGCACTTTTTGTTCTTAATTTTGCATATTAAGTTGCTCAGGCTATCCTTGAACTTTTGCTACTCTTGCCTCAACCTCCCAAGTGTCTGGAATTATAGATGTGCCCCACCTTGCCTGGCTACAGTGACAGTATTTAAAAGCAAAACACTTAGTTTCATTTTGAAGTTTACTTTTAAATTAACATATGACACATATACAGAAGAGTTCTCAGTTCTTAAGAGTGTATCACAGTGCATTTCCACAAGGGAACACACACATTTAACCATCAACCAAACCAAGAAGCAAAATACTATCAATACCCCTCTTGGTACAGGGCTCTCTTGGTAACATCCCAATGCTAACACACCCTGTGGTGCACATTTTATATGACACTGGAATGCCCTAAAATGTTAACAAATGCCAGTGTTAACTGGTTAGGATCACAAGTGCTCTTTGCTTTCTGTTTTTCTCTATTTTAAAATCTCTGTTCTCCATGATAACTGATTGTACTGTACTTTAGTGTATATGTGTGTGTAGTGCTGGAGACTGAACCCAAGGCTTTCTAACTGAGCTAGATACTCAGCTCTTTTTTTTTTTATTTTTTATTTTGAGACAGGGTCTCACTAACTCACTCAGTTGCCCGGGCTGGGCTCAGACTTGTGATCCTCCTGCCTCAGCCTCCTAGAACACTGGGATTACAGGCCTGCCCCACTGTGCCTGACTGATTATACTATACTTTAATGTCCATATATGACTGCATGTCCAAGTATTCAGTCATAAATTGACTCCTCTTTTCACCTACAGTTTCTCTTTTTGAAATTGACCTTTATGTTTGAATTAGGAATGTGATGGGCACTTTTGTTCCATCTGTTTTAGAATAAGAAATGTATAGTAGGCCCCTTGTGTACAAAACATAAATGCCTTGTACTAGAGTTCTTTTTCTTCCAGGCAGAGGCAAAAGGCAAATAGCATGGAGATCATTCCCAGCTTACCACAGAACAATTTACAGACTTCCTACAGTGGTACCTAGGTTCACGAACTTCATTTGTTCTACAATTTTGGAAAAGATGGCCACATTCATATTCACATGGGAAAAATGGCCATAGTTGTGGTCATCACCTGAAACAGAGTTCACAAACAAAAGCAAAATTTTGCCAAATGCTTCTGTTTGTGAACCAAATTATTTGCAAACAAAAGTGTTAATGAACCAAGATACAATGCCATGAAATTGTATCCATACAACCATTCTTATTTTCACTTTCAATATAGTAAGTTGCATGAAATTCTAAATGTGCAGTATTCATCACTTTATTATAAAATAGGCTTTGTGTTAGATGATTTTGCCCAACTTTAGACCAATATAAATGTTCATCCACTTTTAAGGTACACTAGGCTAAGCCATGGTGTTGGTAGGTTAGGGCTGTTAAATGCATTTTTTTACTTATGATATTTATGCTGAGTTATCAGGACTTACCTGCATCATAAGTTGAGGCGTGTTCATAATCATGTATTTCCCTTTCACTCCTCTACTAGTCTGTGTTTTGCTGTTCCACTCCTGTGCCCAGAGGAGACTGACTTGTGTCCGTCTGCAGAGTCAGACATGCTACTGGCTTTGGTTGCAGTGCAGCAGGAAGTCATGAAAGCAATTGACAGATTGAGGGAACCTATATACCTTCACCTGAGTCTTTCATAGGGATTTATAAAACCTCCTTGTGTCATTCAGATGATGCCTTAGTGACGTCTGCTAACATGGGCAGTTCCTTGATGACACCACTTTGGAGATATCAAAAGGAAACTCAGCTTCTAACCCAGTGAAATGCACTCACAAGGGTGGAGGCTTGTTTCATCCTGTTCTGGACTCTCCGCCTACTCTGTTTGAAAGGCAGCCAAAAGGCCTTAGAAACTAGACAGAAATATGCTTTAGTTATCTAAAATAAGTAGTCATTTTGCTTAGTACTTGAGATTCATAATATATATTGTTGTTTCAGTGAGCACAACAAAGTAAGGGGTATGTTACTGTAGAGGACCTTATTTATTCCTGGTTCATAGACATTGAGTCATAGACTCTATGTCAGGATCTCCAAGACCACCCCTGGGTGGACTCACAGGACCCAGAACATTGTCATACAAAAGGACACAGAGTAAAATCAGCAAAAGGAAATACTTCCAAGTGTCCTGTCCCAGTAGTGTCAGATAGGACACAGAAGTGTAGCAGATGTTCACGTAAATTGCTTTGTCTACACAAGCAGTCGTGGTATCACAAGCCACTCTTACCAAGGAATGGTAGGAACACTCCTAAATCCAGGGTCTAGCAGGTCTTTCTGAGGGTGACAGCCACAGGCCTGCTGAGCTTACTTTTCTGCACAGGACCTTAGGCCAGAAGGGACTTGCTCATGCTCCAACTGCCTTCATTACTTTTCTCTTTGCTGAAACAAAATACCCAACACCCACAAGTTAAGGAAAGAAAGGTTTATTTAGTTCATAGTTTATAGAGGTTTCAGTCCATAATCAGCTGACTCCAAGGCAGGGCGGCTTGGCAGAGTGGCAACAGTTCACGACTGTGAAAGATAGCAAAAGCAACCAAAAGAAGGCAAGACAAGCCTCTTTCTCTCCCTTATATTGCATCCAGTTTACCAGAATTAGGGTGGTGCCAATCCAGTCTGTGGACTGATATAGGAACCACCCATCCTTAATCCAAGCATTGCATTATGAATTAATCACACTCTAGATTCAGCCACCTCCAAAAAAATCCCATCCCCCACGACTGCGTGAGGATTGGGGGATACATCTAGACACAAACCATAACATCAGCCCAACTGCACAGTTTACACTTAAGGGACTTAAAACCCAGTAAGATAGCTTGGCTTGTTCAAGGTTCTAGAATTCCCTGGAGGGCCTGCCAGGACAGCCCAGGGATTCTATTCCAAGGCCAGGACTTTCATGACACTTTCTTGGAGGGCCTTGATGACCACTTTGTCCAAGTTCATATTTTTAAATATTCATCCGTAAGTCACAAGTAACAATAAAACTAAAACTCTTGACTAAAGAAATGAGTTCTAAATGGCGGATCTATCAGTTCTGTATATAATTATATTTATATAGCATTATAACAAGCCCATTATTAACAAAGTCTAGTAGCCCACTCTGAGCACTTTAGAAATACGTCAAGGAATGAGACTTATAGGGCCAGGGATTTAGCTCAGCGGTACTAGTGCCTGCCTGGCAAGCACGAGTTCGATCGCTGGTACCAAATAAATAAATAAAAATTTTAAAAATGTCCAAAAAGGATGAGACTTGTGGTATGAACAGAACAATCCAAGTATTGTTAAAAAAAAAAAAAAAAGGGAGGGAACAAATGAAGGAAGGAAGGAAATTGAACATATGTTAACAGTGATTGCCTCTAGGCAGTTGACAATCCACGGATCATTTTATAATTTCTTTTTTTCCCTAAATTTTCCACAATGAGTATTTTTTATTGTTTTGTTTATTTGTTTGTTTGTGGCACCGGGGATTGAACTCACAACCTCACGCCTGCCAGACAGGCGCTTAAGCCTCTGAGCCAAACTCCTAGCCCTGTTTGTTTTGTTTTTTGTCTTTTGAGACAGAGTTTCACCGTGCAGTTCAGGCTGGCCTTGAACTCACTTTGTAGCCCAGGCTGGCCTCATACTCAACAATCCTTCTGCCTCAGCCTGCTGAGTACTGAGATTACAGGTGTGTGCCGCCACACCCAGCAAAGTATGTATTATTTTTAAAGTAAAATTATTTTAAACAAATTTTTGAAAGAAATTATAGCCCTTGCCACTAATCTTCAGGCCCCCTATCACAGGGTTTCCCACCAGCACTATCTAACTGGAGGGCTGTCCCACCAAAAGTAGGCTCAGGCTTTGACTGAAGGGAACAGTAATTGGATCAACCTCTTAGGAGGACAAGTTGGAAATTACTAATGAAATTCTAAATGTGCAGTATTTAAAATGACTCATTAGTTCCATATGCACAAAGATGAGGGTACAGGAATATTCATCACAACACTTTTCAGCTCATAAAAGGTAAAGGCATTGGAGCTGAGGTTATAGCTCAGTGGTAGAGCACTTGCCTCAGTACTGGGAAAAAAATGAGGACATAGCCCACTGTCCCTCAGTACGCATCTGGTGTATCCATATATTAGCACACCGTGCAACCGCAAGAAAATGACAATATCAGTTGCCTTGGAAGAAAAGCACCTTCCATCATTTTTACTCTTTGACTTTCTTACAGTGTGTTTGTTACTATTAAAAATATATGGGTTGTTTTGTTTTGTTTTTTGTCTTTTTGAGAGACTTGCTACACAGTTCAGGTTGGCCTTGTGCTCACTTCGTAGCCCAGGCTGGTCTCAAACTTGCAATGATCTTCCTGCCTCAGTCTCCCAAGTGCTGGGATTACAGGTGTGTGCCACCGCACCAGGCTGAAAAGTATGTGTTTTATGTATCTATTTTAAGAGCTAAGTTTGTCTGAAATGACTTTGGCAAAACAGAACTAACCCAGGGTGGGGAAAATGTGTTTTGTCAGACATTTATAAAAGGAGAGTATAGAGAATTTATAAAAATTCTTTGTAAAATTACAAGTTTACTGGATTAGAAATCTAAGAAACAAATATATAAAAAAGTATTTTTTCTTAGATATGGTAATGATATTGTGGTTAAACAGAGAAATGTCTTTATCTTTGGAGATATACTAAAATAGGTAAGACTGAAGTGTCAGCAACTTTCAAAATGTTTAGCAAAAAATAAAGTGTGTATGGGCTAAGGATATAGCTCAGTGGCACAGCGCCTGCCAGGCAAGTATGAGATTGTGAGTTCGATTCCCAGTACCAAAAAAAAAAAAAAAAAAAAGTGAAGTGTGTATGTTGAGAGGAAAAAAAAAGCAAGGTTGCAGAATACTAACAGTTGTTGAACACAGGTGAAAGATATATGTGTTTCCCAGCACTCGGGAGGCTGAGGTAGGAGGAGCATTGTGAGTTCGAGGCCCACTTGGGCTACAATGCGAGCGCAAGGCCCACCTGAGCTACATAGTGCGACCCTGCCTCGAAAAACTAGGGCCGGGAGTTTGGCTCAGTGGTGTAAGTGCCTGTCTGGCAGGTGTGAAGCTGTGAGTTCGATCCCCAGTGCCACAAAAAAAAAAATAGACATATGTGTTTATTTTACTAGCCTTTCAGCTTTTCTATAAGATTGAGATATTTCAAAAGAAAAAAAAATTGACCAGAAAAACATCTTAAAGACTCTGGGGGAAAAAATGCCATTACAAAACACTGATTGGGAGACTTCCTCCAAGATGGCCACCCAGATAACACCGTGACAGGGAGCCTCCCTGAATATACCATCTGAATACTGGAATATAAACTAATATAATAACAGAGAGAAGAAAAAAGAGGGAGATGGGTCCTCTGGACCCAAGAAGAATCTAAAACGAGAACTGTAGCCCACGGAAAGAATAAAAGAATGAAATAAACAAAGACGGAGACCAGCAGCACCTCTGTCCGGAGCCGAATCCAAACAGCGCTGCAACCCGAGCTGAGAAGATACGATCCAGGTGCTGGCGATACGCGGTGGAATTGCTAGTGGAATTGCTACGGTGCGGCAGGATGGCGGAGGCGGCGGTCGACTGTGGAGCGAGGTGGTCACAAGCAGGCGAGTGAGTGAACCCAGTGGCCCCCAGCCCCCCACCCCCAAGGGAGAGTGAGGGACAGGCATCCATCTTGAAACTGGAACTGCACCTAATTAGGCACAGTTCCTGGAAGGTCGTGGCGGAAACAGCGCGGGTGCCCCAGGGGTGATAGGGGAAGTTTGGCGCACGGCCCTGTACGGGTTACCAGGCAGCGGCCCCGTCCTCTCGCACACTGCAGCAGACATACGTGGAGCAGAAACAGGCTTGGGAGAGGCAGTGGACCAACACGGCCTCACTGGTGAGCCCAGGAAAATGCCAAGATGGAAAGGCAGAGGGCGCTCTCCGGACTCCAATACAAGCAGATCCAATTCCGGGAACGCTAACACTGAAACGGTCGGGAGTCCTAAAATTAAACTCTCAGAGGAGTTGACAACTGAAGTGGGGAGACAACTCCACGAAGCTGTGAAAGAAATTAAAGTGGCACTGTTAGCCCAACTGAGAATTGAAATGAAATATATAATCGGCGAAT
>RJWM01005421.1:0-91997 GCA_004363535.1 Dasyprocta punctata | reverse complement strand
TGGGCCACTACTGGCTGCCAGGCTCTGTTCCCTGTCCTTACAAACACAGGCCTGGAGCCCCAGCAGCGCTCTCTGCAGGGTGTGGGTAGGGAACCAGGGTTACAGAGGTGTCCTGGAATGTCTGGCCACCCAGCATTGATATCCTGTTCCCAAGAACTCTGTGCTGCCAGAGCAACTCCACTGGGTCCTGAGTGCTGAGGTAGGTGGGTCAGGGTGGATACTGGCCTGGCCCTGAGACCATGTCCTCCTTGGGCCCTGAGCTGCCCCAGATCTGGCTTTGTTTGAGAGCCCAGGAAGAGCCTGCCTTGGAGCAGTTGTCCTCAGTGTCATGCAGGGTAAGGGCTGGGGCAGGGACTGGCCAGTGTTCCCAGGTGGGGTCCTTTTGACTTCGGGGGCAGAAGAGGAGGTGCTGTAGGTGTGAGGCGAGAGCTGGCCCTGGGAGGGCAGGTAGGAGTCAAGGCTGAGCTGCCCTGGCTGGGACCTGGAGTCTCAGCTTTGGACCTGCAGAATGGTCACCTGGTTCCAATGCCCCACAGACTGCCAGATCTCAAGATGGGGGATGAGCAGATTCTATGCAGAATTTGGCCATGAGGCCACATGCCTGCTGCCACACCTACAAGAGAGTGGAGGGAGCGGACTCTTTCCCTGCAGACCTTGGAGGAGGTTGTAGTTGTGCACACAACTCTCCCCCAATGAAGGTACCTCTGTTCCACAAGGCCAGATGAGAGGAATTTAGAACTGCCCCAGAATCCTTTGCTGCTGAGGGTAGGCTCTCTGAGACTGCATGTCCTGAGGGTGTCAGATACATCTGAACCTCAGATGAGGCAAAGGGACCTGAGGAGGTGCAGGGCGGGGGCACCCAAGTCAGCCTCAGTCCAGCAAGGTGCGGAGTGTGGACAAAGGGTCCAGGGACTGACTTTTCAGGTACTGACAACTTCTGGATAGTCATGAACTATCACTGAAACCCCTCTGAATCTCAGGGTTCTCATCGGTACAATGGGACCCCTTTCCCATTTTACATTTCTAAAAGGATTTTGGCGAGATGAATACCTGTGAGATCAATTTGTGTTTTTCCTCCTGGTCCTTCCTGGGTCTGGCAGAAGTGCGTGTCCAGAGCTGAGAATAGGATTTGTGACCGGCCCCTTCCCTTTCTGCTTTCCTTTACCCGAAGAAATGATCCTACTATCCTGGAGGTGAAGAGAGAGGGCTGCGCAGGTTCCTGGGTTGCATCAGGAGGAAATAAGGTCCTTGGTGAACCCAGCCCCCAGGAATCCTGAACCCAGACCTGCCAGGGATGCACCCTGGGGCAAAGGCCGGGACACAGCCCAGCACTGCCTGTGTAGAGTGAGCAGGATGGGGGAACTGACTCTAGGGTGCTAGGTAGGGGGTTTGTGATTCAGACTCAGAGTGACAAGCTCCATGATGGCTGAGGGACCCACCGACCTTCCTTCCTGAGGCAGGGAGGTTCTTACAGGAGTAAAGGGGGCCCTTCTCAGGCACCCCAATCTCGGTTAAACTTCACACTGGACCTGGACTGTTGTGACATAATGAAACTCTAATGGGACTTCCCAGATGCTGGATAGGATCCAAACTGTTTTGCATATATAAAGTCATTTGGTTGTCATGTTTCACAGATGAGGAAGTAGAGGCATAGGGCGATTAAGTAACTCATTCCCAGTGACACAGAGTGGCAGCAAGCTGGGTTCAACACAGGCTGGTGGGCTCTGACCCCCGCTCTCAGCTACCCATGCCATGAGCAGAGACTCCTAGTTGGGTGGCTCTGGATTCATCTCTGTGCCCTCTGTCTGCACCAGGGGAGCTCTGCCACCTGCTCTGGGGAAGCCTGTTGGGGCTGAGGCACGGTGGGGGCTATCCAGGTGCTCAAGAGCAGGGTTTTATCTTGGAGGGTGGGGCTGCTGCCAGCGGGCAGGATTGGCCCAGATGCTCCAGGTGTGGGCAGGACCGAGGGGCCGCCCTCCCTCAGCGGCCCCTCTGCCCACCCAGCATGCTTCACCTTGAAATCCAGGGAGCCTCAATGGCCGCCAGCTTTTCCTAAGCCCTGGGCAAGGCGTGCAATGTCCCCGTCTCATGGCCTTGAACAGCAGCCCCATGAGCTTCTAAAAGCCTGGCCCTGAGCCTCTCCATGCCTCCCCCCACCAGGAAATGTTGCTGTCAAAGAATCTCTGCAGCCATGTGGGTGGAACCTCCAAGCGCCCCATCTGTGCTAAGCTTTGCTCTGAGAACTCACCGAAGCTTGAGATATCACCATTTTTCTACTTAAACTCCCGATAGCAACATGCTCACAAGGATGCTGCTGGCCACTATGGCTAGTGTGGGGTCTTTGGCTTTTGGCAGCACTGGAACAGGTGGCATCCTCAGGGTCCACACTCAGAGGCCTTCACAGGAGCCCAGGCGGGCATGGCCTGTCACCAGGCACTATGGCTACTGTGCCCACGTATCATCTGTGTCCCATTCTGCAGTGATGAGTCTTGGCCTTCCCTGGCTTCTATCAGGATTCACTTGACTGGCTGTCCCTCACACTCTGGACCAGGTGCCTGCTCTGCTCTTGGCCCCAACAGCAGTCACACAGACTCTGCTCACAGGCTGTGGTTTGGGGGTCAGGAAGATGTTCTCTTCTGTGGTTTAGCCATCAAGGGCTTCCTAAGTCAGCCTCCCATTTGGGGACCTTGGTAACCTGCAGCAGAGGGAGAGAGGCCATGGGAACTGAGGCAGACCAGCCTGTGCTCTGCAGTGGAGGTGCCTGCAGCTAGCAGTAGGAGAGGGAGGATGAGCTAGTGGAAGTTGGTCTGGGCCTGCTGTCTGGCTGGCAACCTGCTTGCCTATCCTTTCCCTGTCTCCTCTCTGTATCACAAGAATGTGCATGTAACACAGCAGCTCTCATAAGTTCTGGAGCAGGAGAAGGCACCCAGAAGTTTCCCCCAGAGACCTGGTCTCCAGTCTAGCCTTTCCAGCAACTTCCTGTGGACCTGGTGCACAGGGAGGGGAAAGACCCAGGGAGAAGGCCCAGGTCGTCAGCAAAGTCCTCCTTCCAAGTTCTTTGATCTCACGCTGGCACCTTCCCCAGGGCCCCCAGGCTGGAGCTGTGGTCAGCACTCTCAGGGACTAGGCAGTCACCTCCATGAGGCCCCTGTGGGAAGCCTCCCTCCTGGCCCCCAGCTCAGTTTCGTCCCCCAGTGCCCGCTGGAGCACCAGCCGGAGGGGCTCACGCAGCCCCCGGCCACGAGCACTGCCCAGACAGAAGTAGACGGCGGGCTTGGCTGCGCTGTGCAGGCCAGCAGTGAGAAAGCTGAGGTGGTAGAAGTAGTGGGGGATGTGCCAGCGGAGGTTTCGGGACAGCCAGTAGATGCCGAAAGGCAGGCCGCAGAAGAGGAAGAGAAGGACAGCCAGGAGGACCAGGGCAGGGAAGCCACGGGGCTGGTGCCGCTGAGGACCGTGCTCCATTCGCAGCAGGAGGAGCAGACTGGACACGCACATGGCACAGCACAGTGCAGCCAGCAGAGCTGCCAACACCACCCACAGTGTCCAGCACAGCTGGCTGCTGGACTCCCCAAGGAACAAAGTGCAGGCCCCGGTAAGCAGCAGGTCCAGAAGCAGGCAGAGCGCCCAGATGAGCGCGCACACGCAGGTGGTCAGGTGGCGTGGGCGGCGGCACAGGTACCAGGCTGGGAAGAAGGTGCTCAGGCACTGTTCCACGCTGATGGCTGCCAGCAGGCTCAGGCTGACGATGTAGCAGAGGAACCTGAGCGTGGTCAGGCTGGTCTGGATGAAGCTTGGGAGGCCCAGCTGGCCAGGCAGCAAGTCGGAGACAACGGCCACCATGTGGCAGCTGAGGAAGATGAGGTCCGCGCAGGCCACGTCCAGGAGGTAGATGGAGAAGGGGTTCCGGTAGGCGTTGCGGCTGAGCAGCCAAAGCACCACACCATTGCCCAGCAGTCCACCCAGGCTGAGGAGCTCAGTGAGGGTCAGGATGGCCAAGTTGAAGGCCACGTCCTCCTGGACACTGTTGGAGAGGCCCACGTGCTGTGGGGCTTCTTTCAGCTCCATCGTCAGCCAAGTGCGAAGTTGGGGGCTGGCTGGGAGGCTGAGGGTGCTCACTGGGCTCTTGCTGTCTCTGGCAGCCCTACAGTGACAATGACATCTGCGTTTAGAGCTCAGGAACCTGTGCCCTTGCCCTGCCCACTTCTGAGGAGTGGGGAGTCAGGGGTTGGTGCATGGGGAAGGGAATCTATTGCAGGAGGTACCCTTCTTCCATTTCCACCCTGGTCACCTGACTGGCCTTCCCTCCTTGTTGAAGGCTCCCTGAGATCCTAATGCATACAAAGCTCCCAAGCTATCATCTGGGGCAAGTCCCAGCAGGCCAAGCAGACACTACCCGGGAGGTACGGGAATAAGGGCTGAGACCCGCTGATCCTTGAGTCGGGGCTCCTTTGAAAGTCAAAGGCAGAGCTGTGCCCAGTGAGTCGAGTGACCCTAAAGGGACAACTTGTCATCATCTTACAGCAGCCCTTAACTTGTCCAGGACTTTCTTTGACATTCTGAGTGGGGCTGTGGCCAGTGGGCTCTGGGTCCTCCAGCTTGACTACTATGTGGCCATGGTCACAACCCTGGAACCCCTTCCCCCTCCCACATCCTCACTGACCCTTGACAGGACTCCAAGCCTCTCACACCTTGGGAGGCGCCTTCTTTTTTCCCTGTAACCCTCTGTCCCTAAGAGGAGAAAAGGGACCTGCCCCGATGGTGTGGCTGGGTGTGGCCCTAGCTTTCTGCTGCCCTTTCCCCAAGGCAGTTGGCTTCCTGTAGCCCTGCGTGCAAAGGGGCTGGACTCCATTAACCCTACCTGCCCTTCTGCTGGAGGCTGGCTTATCACCACAGCTTTCCTAGGGACACAGCTAAACACTGAACCTTATAGGGCTGTCCAGAACTCAGCCCAAGGTCCACATGCAGTCACCTATCCCCATCTGGACACCTGTGGTTACCTGTTTCATCCAGCCCCATGTGGCTACCTGTCCTATTCCATCACCTGTGGTGACCTGTCCCTGTCCTACCACGTGTGAGTGTCTGTTCTCATCATATGTTCCAAGTAGTTGGTGCCTGCAGTTGGGGAGAAAGGAGGTACCTCCCTCCTGCCTTGGTGGTAGCTGGTCCTCTGGTCACCTGGGAGAGGGGGAGGGGATGCCAAGCTGGCTCCTACCTCAAGACCATGACTGAATCTCCTACTCTCTCCCTCCAGGATGGGAGTAGCCATGGCAATGGCAATGCAGGTGACAGGGTAGGGATGCGACTCAGGGCTGAAGCCGTCCATATACTGGGCACAGTGGCCAAGGTCCTGGTCACCCCTTCCTCTCCAGACTCTCTGCTGTCATAACTAGACCAGGGTGAAGTGACAGGACTTGATGGACCGCTATGTGGAGAGGCAGCCTGAGTCCTGCTACTCCAGGAAGCTGTGCCCCCTTGGGTCCAGTCTGGATCTTCTGCAGGGCCCTCAGGGTGGGGTCAAACCCTGGGTGGAAAAAAAGAAAACAACCCTAATCCTGGTGGGATGCTGTCTGAGCACCAGAGGCCCTGGAAGGTGGGTGTGGCCATCAGGAGGACCATGGAGGGTCTAGTTGGTAGAGTGGCCCTGCCTGGCTGGGCTAGTGCCTGTCAGGAGACCCTGCCTGGGGCTATGGACATCCCTGCTGTCACTGTCGGAATGAGACCAGGACAGACGCTCCCCTGCTCAGCAGCTGTGCAGTCCTGCCCAGCCAGCTCAGGAAGGCCTGCAGGACCAAGGGAAGCTCTGGCCCCAAAAGCTTCGGTGGGCTTCTCCAATCCTGTGACTTCCACGTGGGACTCGGCACCCCTCCCCTGCCAGGCTAGCTTCTTGCTTATCTCAGGCACCCAAAGGGGACTGTACTGCCGAGGACCTCCTACAGCTGGCTGAGCAGGGCACAGTCCCATGGCCCCAGGGAAAGCCTGGAACAGAGCAATTGATGGGGGGCGGGCAGTGAGCAGAGGGGAGGTCAGACAGGAAGTGGAGGAGGATAGGGTTGGGGCGGGTGACAGGGAGGTCATGGCAGTCAGGCTCACTGGTCTCTCTCCACTGGGGCCTTGCTGCTGGGGGCTCTGTATGGGGCCATCTTCCCAACTGGAGGCTTGGGAGGGGGCTTAGAAGGTGGGGTCCCCAGCCGGGTCACAGAAGCCTGGAGGAGTAGAGGAGCTTGTTGAGGGGGAGGGGAGAGGAAGGAGGGGAGGGAGACAGAACAGGGAGGAAGCCCAGCCTTGGTTTTGTCGCCAGCAAACCCAGGAGAGCTGGTAGGGGCGTGGGTGTGGTTCTGCTGTTGGCAGAATGGCTTTGGAAGCCTCAACCTGGACAATCAGGACCAAGAGGCCATGACACTGTCCAGCACAAGTGCTGGGGTGTGGCTGTCTCCTTGACCCTCCTTGGAATCTGGTCCAGCCCCCACCTCCAGCATGGAACACAGCAGAGCACAAGGAAGGCACCAGCAGAGGAGGTGATGCTATTCAGCTGAACTCTCCCCCGAAACACAGAGGGTGGAGGATCGGCAGGAAGGGGTCTGTCCTCTGAACAATGTCACACAGCTGTCTGATCTGCCCCTCCCCCACCCGCTCAGCTGCAGAACGTGGCTACCCAGGAAAAGCCCAGCTCCTGGGCTGACCCCAAGGCCCTCCCTGACCAGTACTACTCACCACTGGGTCCTGCCTGCCTCAGCCCCTGCCTGCGGAGCTGAGCTGGCCAGGCCGAGGGCTCCAGTCACCAGAGCTGTGGGCCACTCCTGCCGGGCGTCGGCCAGCCCCTAGGAGTCACGTGGTGTCCGTCTGGGATGGGGCTGCTGGGGAGGGAGTCTCTCTGGAGACCTTCTCCTCTGCTTGCCTTGGATCCTGCCCAGATGTAGACAGTGAGAGAAGCCGGGACCCTCCCTGCAGCTTTCCAGACAGGCCTGGCAATCAGAAAAAATTACAAGATCTCAAGGTGGAGCCTGGCCAAGCAGTGACCTCACCGGCACTCCAGGCTCAGAGATACAACCCCAGGGGCTCTTTAGGGACCACTGCTCTCCACCCATAATGAAGAGGGGTCAGCCATGTACCAGGCTACCAGGTCCTTGCCGTGAAAATCTTCGTGTCTCCTCTGAGCCAAGAGGCCACCAACTTGGATCCTCCTAGTAGCAGGGTAATGGGTGCCCAGGATGTGCTGGGAGCAGAGGAGATGAGAGCTGAGATAGCGACCTCTTCCCTACCAGCCCTTTACCCCAGGACACAGGATGGCTGGTGTCAAGTAGCAGCTGCACGCACAATTCCTGGCAGAGGAGGATGAGCGAGGCACAGACTCATACTCAGTGATATACTGTGAATTCAGTGGTAACTGCTTGTCTGAAAAGGCAAAAATCCCCTTGCAAACTGCACCCTCTACTACCCTGCTGTCAGGGTAGTAGAGAGATCCCAGCTGCCAATGCAGACACAGAGGAAAAGTGAATATTTTGACTTTTGATTCTCCAAGTGCTCAAGTCTTAGCAACTCTCCTAAATTTTGTATTAGGAAAAAAAAAATCCCAAACTTTAGGAAGAGTCAGTAGAACAGCACAAATATCACCGCATGTTAGTGTTTCCCACACCTGTGCTGTCTAGCTACATATCTTTTGCAGAATCAGGTTGGAGCAAGTCTTTGGCTTTGTCATTTTATGTTCATTTTTGTCAGTGGACATCCCTAAGAATGCCAGCCTCCTTAATAACTGAGATGCAACAGTCACACTCAGGACATTGACTGATGATGCAGTGCCGGTATCTGGTGTGCGCTTGTGCTGTTTGTTAAACTTTGGTCTCCAAGTTTCACAGCTTCCCTTCCTTAGTTGGTGTCAGTCAGATAGGCGAAGGACTCTGCGAGCCACACCTGTTCTTGGCCAGCCACTCCCTGCAAGGATCTGCCAACAGGAAGCACTGCAGGAAGCTATAGAACTGAAGGGAGAAGGGTCTTCTTCTTTCCAATTTTGTTTGCTGTTCTGGCTTTTGCTTCTTTTTGCTGTCAATTGCCCAGGGACTTTCCTTGCCTGGAAACAGCACTGATACCAGTTTGTCTTCCCAGCACTTGGAAAACCAGCTCCTTGTCTCCCATCTGAGGCACTGGTCACCTTGGGCTGGACGCCACTCCTCAGAGGTCTGTGCTGCAAATCTGTGACCCCATAGTTTCTGAATATTAATCATTCTACTCTCTTCCCTTTGCTTCCTGGCTCTGCAGGTAGCTGGTCTTCAGTTGCTTTCTCTGTAACACCTTCACGTGCTCCTTTTACTTTTTTGAGTCCTCAATATCTAGTGAGCAAGTCTTTAAAAATCCATCCTGTGGAAATTACGTTAGCTCCCACCTCTTGATTGTCCCTGCTGGTGTTGAAATGGTGCCAGAAAGGGTCCTAGTGGAATTTGGGAATTGGACTGGGGCTGGTTGTGTCCTAGGTTGAAGGGGTGGGCTTCTTGGCAATGGGAAGGGGGTGCTGATAATCCACCCTACGTTGTGGTAACGTTATTAATCAGAGGAGTACTCTCGATGCACTTTGATTGAGGTATTTGCTGCTTCTACTCAACATGGAAATGGAGGGTCCAGCCAGTGCAATGAGGCAAGACAAAGAACTGAATGGCAGGGGCACAGGATGGTGCACATCTGTAATCCCAGCACTCTGGAGGCTCAGGCAGGAGGATTGCAAGTTAGAGCTCAGTCTGGGCAATTTAGCAACATAGTGGGACCTTGTTTAATTAATTAATTAATTAATTAATTTATTGGTACCGGGGATTGAACTCACAACTTCGCACCTACCAGGCAGGTGCTTATGCGACTGAACTAAATCCCCAGTCCTAATTTTTGAGACAGGGTCTCACTATGCAGTTCAGGCTGGCCTTGAACTCACTTTGTAGCCCAGGCTGGTCTCAAACTCACAACGATCCTCCTGCCTCAGCCTCCTGAGTGCTGGGATTAAAGGCATGAGCCACCATGCCTGGCTGTGAGACTTCATTTCAAAATTTAAGAAACAAAAAAAGAAAAAAGACTGAGAATATGGCTCAGTGTGAAGGCTCCAATTTCAATGCCCAGTACCAAAACAAACAAACAAAACAAAACAAAAACCTAAATGATATACAGATCAGAAAGGAAAAAGTAAAAGTATATCTATTCACAGAGAGCATAGTTTTCAATATGCATAGTCACAAGGAAATGTAAAAAAAAAAAAAGCTATCAGAACTAACAGTTTAGCAAATTCCTGGATGAAAATCACCATGTGAAACCAATTGTATTTGTGAATACTAGCAAATAGAAATTAAAATTAAAAAACTACTTGGAATCACACCAAACTTAGGAGATAAATATAATGAAATATATGCAACTTCTGCCTACAAAATATGCCGAGCGTAATTAAAGATGGAAAGCCAGGCGTGGTGGCACATACTTATAATCCCAGTACTTGGGAGGTGGAGGCAGGAGGTTCGCTGTGAGTTTGAGGCCAGCCTGGGCTACGAAGTGAGTGCAAGTTCAGTCTGAACTGCATAGTGAAACCCTGTCTCAAAAAACAAAAAACAAAAAATGACGTGTTTCAAAACTAAAGATGGAACACATGTAGAGATATAGTATCCTTATATATTGGCAAACTCACTATTTTCAAGTTAATTCTCCTAAAATTTCAAACATATGAATGCGTTCCCAATTACAATATCATCAGGCCTCTCTGTTTTGGAACAAACTGTCAAACTGATTCTAAAATGTATGTGGCAATACAAAGAAACAAACAAGCAAAAACAAAACAAAAACCTTAAAATAGTCAAGCCAGTTTTGAAAAAAAAAAATCAAAGTTAGAAAATGCCATGGTCTATATTTTTGTTGCCCTCCAAATTCCTATGTTGAGATCCTAACCCCAGAAGTGATGTTAGGAGGTGAGACCTTTGGGAGGGTGATTAGGCTACAAGGGTGGAGCCCACATAAATAGGGTTGGTGGTCTTATAAGAAGTCAGAGAGAGACCCCTGCCCCACCAGCACATGAGGACACAGCCACAAGGTGTTGCTTATGTATTAGATCGCTTTCTGTCACTGTGACAACATACCCAAGAATATCAATGTAGAGAAAAAAGGTTCATTTTGACTCATGGCTTCCATCAATGGTTGGCTGGTTCCATTGCTTTTAGGCCTATAGTGAGGCAGAAACATAATGGCAGAAGAGGGTGGTAGAGGAAAGTTGCCCACCTCATGGCAGTCAGGAAGCAGAGAGAGGGAAGGAGTCAGAGAGGAAGGAGCTGGGAACAAGAGATAGTCACCAAATTCATCCCTCCCTGACCCACTCCCTGTAGCTAGAACCCATGTCCCCAAAACCCATTCAGCTATGAACACATCTGTGGATTAATCCATGAATGAAGTTAGAACCTTCATGACCCAATCACTCCCCCAAAGCCCCACCTATGAACATTGATGCATTGCAGACCAAACCTTCAACACAAGAGCCTTTGGGGAGACATTTTAGATTCAAACCATAAGGGTCTATGAACCTGAAAGTGGGCCCTCAATAGACATTGAATCTACTAATGTCTCAGTCTTTAACATTCCAGCTTCCAGAACTGTGAGAAATAAATTTCTGCTGCTTGTAAGTCACCCAGTTTATGGCATTTTGTCACAGCTGCTTCAGTGGGCCAAGATAAAGGGACTTGTACAATCCAGTTTCAAGGCTTACTATAAAGTTACAGCAGTCAACAGTTGACTCATAGATTGATAGACTGGGACTTGCGGGAAGATGGTGGAGTAGTAAGCAGCAGAGAAAACAGCCTCTCTGAGAGACACTATCTAGACGTGGCAACATACCATCATGAGAAAAACAAAAAGGAAGGAAGTGGGTCCCTTGGACCCATGAAGAGTCTGAAGTCTGAACTGAAGCCCACAGAGAGAGTAAAAAGAAAAGCTTCAATGAAGAAGAAGGTGGTAGCTGGTGGTGTCTTTGCTGGGACCTGGACTCACTATGTGAGGGGAACTGTTGGAACCTGGGGACACGAAGTCATGGTGTCAGTGTTGGCTGGTGACCACGGGGGCTTCTGCAGAGGGACTTGGCCGTGGAGGAGAGCAGCAGACATAGAGGACTGTGCTGGCTGGTGGTGAGCACAGAGGACTCTGTCCTCCTGTGGGAGGGAGCAATCAGCTGGGAGCCATTTTGGAGTTGGGCCAGATAAGCCCAGAACCAGAAATGTTGCCAGCTTCCTCCAGCAGCTCCTAGCTGAGCATGGACCCATGGAAATTGCTTGGACGGTGGTGAGCCCAGTGAGTCTGTTCTTGGGGCAGCCCTGCTAAGGTTGTCTACTTCTCCATCATGGGCCAACTGCTGGCTTGCAGGGATAAAGTGCCATGATTTGGGATGCTGTCTCCACAGGCTGTCTACTAGTGAATCCAGAGAGAATCCTGGAAATAGACTTTTGTTGTTGTTGTTTTGGTTTTTTTCTTTGTTTTTCTTTTCTTCTTTTCTTGTCTGTTTTATTCAGTTTGTTTTTTCTTTTTCTTTCTCTTTCATTGTTTTGTATGTGTGTGTGTGTGAGAGTGAGTGTGGTTTCTGGCCTCCTGGTGGGTGTACTTTTGTTCTGTTCTACCTTTTGTCTCTTTCAGCTCTCTTTTCCATCAGTCTTCTGCATCGGTTTCCCCAAGTTGGTGGGACCCATCTTTGTCCTCTAACCTACTTGTAATCTCTTTCTCTTTTCCCACTTCTGTCTTCTCCTTAATCCATTTCAGGTCCTGATCCGCGAGGACAGAATTGACATATTGCGGACTTATTATGTATTGCATATGATTGTTTTGCATTCTGTTGTATGGTCACAAATTCAGTTTTTATGCTTGAGGGTTGCAAATCAGGAATTGGCTCAGTTTATTGTTTTGTTGGCTGTGTTTGGTGCTGTGGGTGCCACTGCAGCCAAAATTAACATGATTGTCCTGGATAGCTGTTTGCCCTGATGGTCCAGGACTAAGGTTGACTGGGGGTCATGGAGAGTGCTGAGGCATGGTGTCAAAGAACCAGGGACTAGGCTAGGCAAGCAATAGCTTCTCATCTCGCTGGGCATGGTGGCGCACGCCTTTAATCCCAGCACTCAGGAGGCTGAGGTAGGAGGATCGTTGTGAGTTCAAGACCAGTCTGCACTACAAAGTGAGTTCAAGGACAGTCTGAACTGCCTCATGAGACTCTGTCTCAAAAAATAGGACTGGGGATTTAGCTCAGTGGCCTAAGCACCTGCCTAGCAGGCGTGAGGTTGTGAGTTCAATCACCAGTACAAAAAAAAAAAAAAAAAAACTACCTTCTCATCTCTCACAAACTGAGGATGTGGGATCTTCCAACAGACTTAGAGCCCAGGAACCAGCTACACCTGTAAAATACCTCAGAGAAGCGATCATCACCTGGATGTCCTTAATACCACCAATAAAGCAATCTGCCATAGGCAACTGACAAGTATCACTCTAGGAATTAAACTAAAAAAGAAAAGAAATGAGAAGACACTTAAACAGGACACAGCCTCAGACACCCAATTCACCAAAGGCAAACCCAAGGGGGCAATGAGGCAGGAAACTCTGAAAGCCCCCTACCAGGTCTCTCCAAAGTGGTAACAAAGCAATTGAATGAGGCTCTGGAATAAATGAAATCAGAAATAATCTCTCAAATAACTACAGAGATTGCCAAAATACACACCATGCTTAGTGATGTTAGAGCAGACACAGACAAAAAAATAAACGACCTTAAGCAAATTACAGAAGCACAACATAGGAAACAAATGGATTTCATAAAGCAAATTCAAGTAGATATCCATGACATAAAAACTCCATTGAAAGTATTTGAAGCAAATTAGGCCAATGTGAGGACAGGATCTCAGATATTGAAGACAGACTTGCAGTTAGTGATCGGGAAAAGAAAGATTTCTCAAAACTAGCAAGAGAACATGAGAAATCAATCCAGCAACTGCTTGATGAGACAAAGAAGAATAACTTAAGATTAATTGGAGTCAATGAACAAGCAGGAGACACTGCAAATGACATTAAACACGTGTTCACAGACATCATGACAGAAAACTTTCCTGGTAGAGAAAAAGAATTTGACATACAAATAAGTGAGGCATATAGAACTCCAATTAGCAATGATCAAAAAAAAAATCTACTTCCAGGCATATCATAGGCAAGATTCCAGAAATTCAACACAAGAATAAAATCTTAAAAGCTGTTAGGGAAAAGAAACAAATCACTTATAAAGGAAAACCCATCAGAATTACAGCTGATTTCTTAGCACAAACTCTCAAGTCAAGGAGAGCTTGGAGTGAAATACTCCAAGTTCAAAAGGCAAACAACTTTCAACCCAGATTGATGTATCCTGCAAAACTATCTTCCAAAATAGATGGAGAAATAAGATACTTCCATGACAAAGAACATCTGAGGAAATTCAAGACCACCAAACCAGCACTCTAAAATGTCCTGAAGAACATTTTAGAAAGAGATAAGGACTACAACTCCATGAACCTCAGCAGAAGGAATCCACCAGGAAAAGCAAACAATTAGAGGGAAGGGAAATAGATTGAGAGATGACAATGGACAGTCCAGGAGTATATACATGTATACAAGACCAACTGATTTTTTATCAAAGGGCCATGCTTTACTTCAATAATAGAATCCATATGGAACAAATGAATACTCACACTGGGAACAAATTTAACCCTAACTGAAGATGAATGCTACATTGGATGTAAAAAGCAAAACTTGTAATGCTTCTAGAAGAAAATATGGGAGAATATCAATGTGACATGGAAAGCAAGCATCATGAAAGAAAAAAAATACATAAATCGGCTCTCATTGAAAGAAAAAACTTTTACTACTTGCAAGACATAGCTGAGAAAATGCAGATTAGAACCCACTATGGGATATTACTATGTACAAATTAATGTGGCCAAATTAAAAAGACTGGCGATACCAAGGGAGGGTAGAGATACGGAGTTCACAGATTCTGCTGGTGGCAATGCAAATGGCACAATCTCTTGGGGAATCTTGATCATTCCTTATACAATTAAACCTACACTTTTTAATTTAACCTAGAAAGGGCTCAGAATTTACCCATGAGAAATGAAAACTTATTCCCGAAGACAAAAAAAGAAAAAAAGATTTTTAAAGGATTAAATGTTTTTGCTTTAAAAACACTCCTTTGTTGAAATAACTGAGCATGGCACACATAAGGAAACAGAATGGCCACAGAGGGACCTTCGTAGTCCACTGGCCGTAAGCACGGCCTCCCTAAAGCCTGGGCAGGGCGGGTGGGACCCCAGGTCTAAGCCACAATGCCCTGGAGTAGTGAAAGAGTAACACAGCTTGTGATAACACAGGCTTGGAGCCCCAACAGTGCTCTATGCAGGGCCTGGGCAGGGGACCAGGGTTACAGAGGTGTCCTGGAATGTCTAGCTGCACCAGCAGTGACACCCTACCCAAGAATTCTATCCTTCCAGAGCAGCCCCAGTGGGTCCTGAGTGCTGAGGTAGGTGGGTCAGGGTGGATACTGCCCTGGTCCTGAGACTGTGTCCTTCTTGGGCCCTGAGCCACCCCAGATCTAACTTTGTCTGAGAGCCCAGGACGGGGATACAAGCAGTCAGACTCAGGATTCTGTAGGATGAGGGCTGGGGTTCCCAGTTGGGGCTCTGTTGGTTCTGGGGGGCAGAAGAGGTGCTGTGGGGTGAGGTGAGAGCTGGTGCAAGCAGGGTATGGAACATGGTGGTCATGGCTGAGCTGGCCTGCTCGGAGACTGGGGGCTCAGCTGCCCACTCAGCCTGTGGTTCCATCTAGGAGGAACTCCTCCAACCCAAGCCCAGGGCTCTGTGGAATTAAAGGTCTGTGCCAACCTCTACCTAGGACCCAGTGACCAGAGTCCCAGGGCAGGGCACACTTTGTGATCTGAGCTCTGCCTGAGTGAAGGAGATTGGTCGGTACATGGGGGCGGGATGCCTGGGCTGGGCAAGGTAGGGGAGCAGTACCCGATGCTTCCAGAGATGCTCGTCATAGACACAGTGCAAAGTTTACCCTGGGAAACCAGCTGGGCCCTGACATCTCCCAGAGGAGATGAAATCTAGCTTTGCAGCAGAAGCAGATCTCCCTGACCTGTTTGTACCCTAGTGTGGCAAAAGGGTCTGGGTTGGAAAGAAAGCCAGTGAGGGGCAGTGGGTCCCTGAGCCAGCCTGGTGTCATGAAAGCTGTGGAGGACGAAGAGTAGGGAGGCATTGCCAGCTCTGCCCAGACCACTGAGCCCTCTGAGCCTTGGTGTTTGCATCTATGGAATAAACACTCAATCATCTTTCATCCCTCTGTATTCATGGGCAGTTGGTACTGGACCCCTGTGCACACCCAAATCTGAGGGTCTCAAGCCCTATGCATAGGCTGGTGCAGGGTTCACATAGAACCTCCACACCCTCCCATGTCCGAGTCACCTCTGGGTTACTTACCATACCTAACATGACAGCACACATCTGGGTTCAGTGTAGTACTCAGTGCATGGCAAATTCAAGGTTTGTTTTTTCTGAAAGACTTTTTATTTTCTTTTTTTCTGAAGTATTCTGAAACTTTCTGAGAGGCTTTTTTTCTGAGGTTGAGGAACACTGACTGCATTCCGTTTTTGCAGCATTGTTTAAAATGACACTAATCTGTGCGCAGATTTACCATGATGCTGACATTTGGGTATCCTCCTCTTCCTCTTCCTCTTCCTCTTCCTCCTCCTTCTCCTCCTCTTTCTCTCCTTCCTTCCTCCTCATCCTCCTTCTTCTGGCTTTGGTTTGTTTTGAGAGGCTTGGAGCAGAAGTGTGACATTTGCCCACCGGGGTGCTTCCCCCTGACTTCTGGGGATACTGGGGCAGCTGGCTTCTCTGCAGCTCTGGGCAAAGCTTCAGGGTCTTGTGCGTGTGGGGAACCCAGGAAGCCTGAGCAAAGTGGGGCTCTTGGAAACCTTTATCAAACCCCAGGCTCACAGTTCTCCCTTACAGACCTGGGGGACATCACTGACTCTGTGTTGTGCCCCAACTTTCCCCCCTGGCAAGAAAGAGTTCAGGGTGAATGAATCACATCTGAACAAAGAAGGGTGCACGGCTTTTCTTCCAAGTAAAGTCTTGAACCGAGATGAATGGCTTCATGATATCACATTTGCCCCTATAAGCTCCAGAGGACAATATCATTAGCTGTGACCAAAGGGCTGAGCAGCTAAACCGCCGATTCAGGAAGCATATGAATGAATTTCCCGATGCTGAATAATCTGCACACTCCTGGAGGAATTCTCAGGTGGTCACAATGAGTATTTTTCTTTCTAATTTTAAAATTTATTTGTATTTGTATTTTAACTTTTAATTGACATAGAATAATAGTACACCTTTATGGGGAACAGCATGGTATTTCAATACCTGTATCTGACGTGTAATGATCAAGCAGGGTGATGAGAATATGCATCTTGCCAACAGTTAACTTTTTTGGGGGGGCGGGGGGACACTCACCATTCTCTCTTCTAGCCATTTTGAAATATTGAATAAATTATTGTCAACTATTGCCACCCTCCTTTGCATTAGAACAGCAGAATCTATTACAGTGAGTTGTTTTCTTAATGGAGAGTTGGATTCCATTTGTTAATGTTTCATTTAGGAGTTGTTCCTGATGTGAGTTAGTGAGATTGGCCTGTTTTTATTTCCTGTGCTGTCTGGGAAGCTTCTCTCCTCTTTCGCCACCCTGGAACCCTGTCTGGAAGGTTTGTGGAATTCTCTTTTGAGAGGATTCATTTTGTACCTTTTGTGAGGTACTTTTTTTTTCCTCTTTAAATTTTTTAAAAAAATTTTTTACTGGTACATGTTGGTAGTGCACAATGATTATATTCCTTGTGGGGAGTTGGTACATGTGTCTGACACATCTTAATTCTTTTTCCTTCCTTTTCCCCTTCCCTCCATCTCTTGGTCCTCTTCCCTTTTGCAAAAGATCTATCTCCTTATTTCCTGTTACCTATCTTTTATTTTTCTCTTTATTTATATTTTGGGTTTCTCATACAAAAGAAATCATGTAATGTTTAAGTTTGTGTGTCTGATTTATTTCCTAACATTATGGTCTCAAGGTTTATACTTCTTTATGGCAGAATAGTACTCTACTGTTTATAAATGCCACATTTTTAATCCATTCATCTGTTGATGGACACATAGCCTGTTTCCAAGATTTATCTGTTATGAATTGTGGGGTACTTTTTAAAACACATTCTCTGTTTCTTCTTGGAAGTTACTTAATTAGCTCATTAACTTTTTATTTCTCCACTGGTGTCCACTTTGATTTTTTTGCTAGAAAATATCCACTCATCTATGTTTTTAAATTTATTTGCATAAGGCTGTACATAGTATTAAATTTTAAAAAAAAACCCTATTTGGTGGAGTTTCTCTTGCTATTATTTTGCACATTGTGATTTCCTTCTGTTATTCTTCAGTAACCTGATTTTTAAATTTTTTTTAAAGAACCAGCATTTTCTTCATTAGTTTTAGGGTCTTTTTTTTCCTACCTCATTGTTTTTATTATCATTTCATTATGCTATCTTCTGATTTACTTTTTTTTCCTGGACATTTTGAGTCTGGAATTTAGTTTATTTCCTTTTAGTCTCTTATTGACATAAGAAAGTACGATCATGGATTTTCCTGTTTGTACTGCTTTAAATATATCTTATAGATTATGATGCAGCACTCTGTTTTTATTATATTTCAGAAATTCTGGAATTTTGATTTGCATTTCTCTATCATTCATGAATTATTAAACAGAGACTAAAAGTTTCAAGGTAGAGGGTCCTTTTTGAATTTTTTTTTTTTTTACCCGAGATCAAATTCATGACCTCTCACTTGCCAGGCAGGCATTTATGCCACTGAGCTCCATCCCCAGCTGTCCTTTTTGAATCTTGATTTGCTATTAATTTTTAGAACAGCCAGGCATAGTGATGCATTCCTATAATCCCAGCACTTGGAAGGCTGAAGCAGGAGGATTATGGTGAATTTGGGGCTGGCCTGGGTTACATATAAGTTCAAGGTCAACCTGAGCTGTATAGCGAAGCCTTATCAAAAACATGTTTCTCTTTAGATCTACTGGATTGTAATCCCAGGCCCAGCTATTTCTTCATGAGTGTTGGGAAAGAACATGGTGCTGGATGTTGGCATGTCTACAAAGCATCATAGGCTGGACATCAGATTTGCTGTCTGGAGAAATGCCCTGACTGTTGTCTCCCCTACCCCGACCCTTCTCAATCAGAAGCAGCTAGGTTGGATCTTTGCTCATTCTCCCCATCAGCAGTTAGAGACACCTAACTGTCTAGCTGCATTTAATGAGCATATGCTGTCCGGTCACATCTCAAAAATAAAATGGAACCAATGAGGAGTGATGTGGGCGTCTTTAAAAACTCCCACCCTGAATCTCTCAGCAGGCTGTGAAAAGGACCATGTGGAATTAACCTGTTTTATGGGCCCTGGGATGGGCTGGGTAGTCTGGCCCATTGGGTTCTGCTGTAGCCAGACTCACCCTTCCGGCCTGGCCCTCACACTGTACCCTTCACATGGTATCATAAACAAGAGTGAGTGCAAAGAGCCATCATGGTGTCTCCAAAGCATAGCCCACTGCTACTGTACCGCCATGTTCTGCAGGTCCCAGAGACCAGAGTGACCTCAGAATGGCCAGCAGTGGCCTCCACTGTTTTAAATGTGACAGCAAACACATTCCATGATGACGTTCTGCTTCTTTCTCGAGGTCTTTCCATTGCATCTCCACCTCCCATCTCTCCTGACCTATCGCATATATAGGAAAACGGAAGTCACCAGAGTGACCACTGTTCCTGCAGGGACACCTGCTAGACCAACCTGATCCCTCTCCTGGTTCTTGGTCCTTCTCTTTTCTGAGGGTGGGAGTGATGCCCCTGCTGTGGTGCCTCTACAACGTCTGATTTGCCCCTCCCCCACCAAAGGTGACAATTTATGCTTCCTGGTGATTCTTTCAGGGACATATGACCAGCTTAGTCACCTAGAGCTTTCTGTGACCAGTGAACCCCTTCCTGATGCCTTGGAGATGTGGCAGAGTTTGCTTGGTGGCTCAAGCCATGCTGGAATCTTTTCCAAGTGTAACCGCTCTCCTCAAAGTTGTAATGACGTGGTCCCTCACTTCCCTCAGTGGGACTCTTCTTTACACATCCTATGCTAATGTCACTCACTTAGCATACCCTCATCAAATCCTCTGTATAAAGCCCTATTCCAATGCAGACCTTGTCACAGAAAGGAATATGGAATAGTGTGGGAGTATGGAATAGTTTATGTTTCTCCCATAATCTGATAAGCTGGATGAAAAAGAACTTTTATTTCTTTTGGTCCTACATTGCTGGAGCCATGCAGAAGACTCCTTTTTGTCAAAAATTCTCTGTGTTCGTCTGATCAGAATTTTTCCACAGCTATGGTTATGTCTTTCTAACTGTGTTTGTTAGTCAGTTTTCTGTTGCTGTCACAAAATACCTGAGAAAACCAAGTTAAAGGAAAAGAGGTTTATTTGGGCTTATAGTTTCAGAGGTTTCAGTCCATGGTTGGTTAGCTCCAAGGCAGAACATCATGATAGAAGGGCATAGTGGAGGAAAGTTGCTCACCTCATGGAAGCCAAGAAGCAGAAGAGGGTGGAAAGACTAGAGAGAAAGAGATGGGGGACAAGATATAGTCCTTATGGTCCTGTGTCCATGACCTACTTCCCTAAACTAGGCCCATTCTCTTAAGTTTTCACTGACTCACAGTATTGCCATCAAATTATAAATCCATCAGTAGTTTAATTCATGGATGAAGTCAGAGTCCCCATGATCCATTCACCTTCTGAAAGCTCCAGTTCTAAACAGGTGAGTTTTGGGGGAATATTTTAGATCCAAATATTAACACAAACCAGTGTAGGCCATTGGGCACAGATGGCCCACTCTTGCTAAGGATCTGTCCCACTTTTGCTTGGTTCATGTGGCTCTATCAGGTCCAGATTGCTCCCCACCAACCCAGATTTCTTTCTTCTTTGTCACTTGAGGCTGTGACCCTGAGCAAGTGGTGGCAGCTGCTGTACCTGTCCAGTTAGGTGGCCTGAGTGCAAGGTGCTGCTGTGCAGGCTGTGAAGTTGGTGACTGTACTGCTGGGCACTCAGTTCCAAGCACAAGCACAGCCTGAACCTGCACAGCCCAGTGAGGACCTGGGGTGTTTCCACAGGCTGGGACTCCCCTCACCATGGCCACCTCCACCTGGCCAAATGTGATACCAGGGTTCTGTCCTCTGCTTCCTGTCCTAGTTCTGACCTCTTCTATTTTCAGATCAGTTTTTACCATATGGTGACTAAGACAGCCACTGGATGTCACATCAATGTTTACAAGGGCTCCTGCTTATGCTCAGCCCTAGTCTTGGGTGAACCTCAAGTGCAGGGGAGTCTGGACACTCTTCTTGGGGGATAGGTCCTGGGGACTGAGTGCAGGTCCTCATGCATTCTAGGTAAAATTTTTAAAGGGATGGAGTCACACCTCCATCCCTTTAAACATTTTATTTAAGACAGACTCTCCCTGTGTAACCTGAGCTGACACTGAATTCACAGTGCTCCTGCCTCTGTCTCTTCAGTAGCTGGCATGGCAGGCATGTACCACAGAATCTAGCTAGAACCAAGCACTCTTACTAGCATGCTGAGTCAGGGCCATCTTGCCCTTGGAGGAAATGGGAGGGGAAATAAGCCACAGCCAGTGACAGGTAACAAATATCCTAGGTCTTCAAACTGCTCCACAATTGTAAATAGTTATGCCCATATGGGGCATTTATAAATTAGTATAAATTATAAAATTACTATAAATTATAAGTTAAGGAAGAGATGGATGAAATTAGTATTCAGTGTGGGCATCACTGCTTATGCCAGGGAATTGCTTGCATTGTAATAACATTATTTATCATATTTTACAAATCAGTAACAAAACGTATGGAAGCCATTTTCAGGGATTACTGTCTTTTAAAATCACCAAAGTGATTGTATACTGCATTTTATGTATCTTGAATGTAAAACTAACATCATGCATTGCAGAACACAGGTTGGTCTGATCTCCTGTTGTGTTGCATGTGCTGAATATGTCCAATACTATAGCTACAGTTATAGTAGTTACTCCATCTACACCCCAGACTCTATGGGCCACTCTCAAACAAGCACTTTGGATGCACACATCTTGTACACAAGTTCATGGTCAGGGCAACTTCCCCACATGGTAACAGCTCACAGTCACAATGGAGTTCATGAAGGGAATGACAGGGCTGTCCTGCCTCTGTGTTCTAGGACCACAGTGAAAATTTTTACCTAAACCAGGTGTGGTGGCACACGCCTGTAATCTAAGCTCTCAGGAGAAAGAGGCAGGGGGAATGTCATGAGTTTGAGGCCAGCCTGGGCTACATAGTGAGTTCAAGGCCTGCCTGAACTGTCCAGTGAGACCCTGTGTCAAAAAACAAACGAACAAACAAATGAGCCAAGGAACAAAATCCTTACCTAAGTTTCAGTTTACCCTGCATGGGCAGAACATATCCTCATGTTTTTTATTGTCATATTAGTTATACAGAAAAATGGATTTCATTGTGCTCGATCGGTCTCTGCATTGAACATACTTTAACTATTTTTATCTACTCACTGTCCCCCTTTCCTTTTCCTCCTGTCCCTGACCCCCTTTCTCTAATAATCTTCCTCTACTTCTGTGTCTCTCATCTCTCCAGGGTCTGCCAAAAAATATATTACTCATGAAAAGAAAAACTGGTGTAAATATTTTAAGACTAAATTTATTGAGACACCCTGAGATTAATACAAGCTACCTTTGACCTCTACGATTACAAGAGTACTCAAAGTGGTGGCCATTCCAGACACTGCTGAAATGTGTATACATTTTTTGGCAGAATATATGTGTGTGTGTGTATGATTGTACACTATATACACATGTATAAAAATGATTGTGCATTGCACTTTGAACTTGTAATCTTCCTGTCTCAGCCTTCCCAAGTTCTTGTTCTGTAGTGTCCCCCAGATTATGAGATATAGGTAGAGTAGCTATTATAACTGGTGAGTTAGTATTAGACATACTCAGCATACACAGCACAACAGGAGATCAAATAAATCTGAATTTTGCAATGCATAATGTTTTTGTACCCAAGATACACAAAATGTAGTATATAATTACTTTGATATATATATATGTTAGACAAAATGTGTTATTTGACTTTTTTTTTTGTCTTTATGAGATAGGGTCTCATTTTGAATTCTAGGCTGGCCTTGAGCTCATTTTGTAGCCCAGGTTGGCCTGAACTCACAACAATCCTCCTGCCTCAGCCTCTCAAGTGCTGGGTTTACAGGTGTGCACCATTGTGCCCAACTTAGATGTTTGACTTTCTGAGTGTGACTTATTTCACTTAACATAATGGTCTCCAGTTTCACCCATTTTCCTTCAAATGACATAATTTAATTCTTCTCAACTGTTGAATAATATTCCATTGTGTATATACATCACATTTGCTTTATCCATTCATCTGCTGATGGGCACCTAGGCTGGTTCCATAAATTAGCTATGGTGAATTGTGTCACAATAAACATGAGCATGCAGGTACCCACACTATGAGCATTCTCACAGACTGCTCAGGGCATCAATGGTTTCCCATTTCCTTTGTTCACCTACCTTTGCCATCCTGCATTCATACACAATGAATGTTCCTTTCCTATCAGTCAGCTTCCTGTTACTCTAACTAAATGCCCAAGGTAATTGATTTTTAAGAAGAGAAAGGTTTATTTTGGTTTGGTTTTGGAGGTCTCAGTCCCTGGTTGCCTGGTGGTGGTTTTTGAGGCCTGTAATGAGGCAGCAGATCATGGCAGAGTGGTGGGGAAGGAAGCTTGTTCACCTCATAATGTCCAGGAAGCATGGATGACAGAGAAGCAGGAGCAGGCACCCCACGATTTCCCTCAGGGGCACACACTCAGTGATCTAAGATCACCCACCAGGCCCTACCTTCAAAAGGTTCCTCTGGCCCCCCAAGTGCCAAACTGGAGACAAAGCCCCCAATGCATGGGCCTTTTGGATGTTCTAGATCCAAACCATAGCACAGCCAGGGATGTAGGGAATACAGTGTATCCTGGTCAGTGGACCCAAGAGGTGCTTTGCTCATTGCCTGAGGGAAGCTTGGAGTTTAGACTCTCCAGGGTGACCCAGGAGATCCTTCCTCTTGGTCACTGCAGCCCTTGCCCCTCTGGGTGGCTCCCTGCCCAGGACTTTGTGTTTCTTTCAATCTGGCCTCACTGTGCGTGGGACACAGTACAGGCAGCACAGACTTCGCCTTCTGTGATCGCAACATGTAGGCTTTGTGCCTGATTAGATCTTTTTCTTTCAGCAAAAGAAGAGTTTTTTCTTGGAAGATTAGGAGGTCTTAAGCATATGCAATGCTTCTTTTTCTCTTTTCTCCTGTTTATCCACCACAAGGAGTTGAAGACAGCCTGTCAGTGTGACCCCATGAGGCTGGGCTCCCTCCTGGTGAGACCCTCATCAACATAATGGCTCTGTTTCTTCCTTCTGGATAGAAAAATAATTTCTCAGTTATTGCAAGTGCCCATTACTGACCAAGACAGAGGACCAGTTGGGGACCCAGTGATTCTCAAACAGAAGACAGATGTTTTTGGACACCTTTCTATCAAGAGGTGGAGTATGTCCCTTATGTCCTTCAATCTAGGTGACTTTGACCAAGAGAGTACAGCAGAAGTGGTGCTGTGGGACTTCCCAGGCTAAGCAACACAGGGTCACATAGCTTCATCCCTGTCTGCGGTGACACTTGCTTGCCCTGGAAACCCTGAACCATCATGCAAGGATCCAACCACAAGAGTTTCCATGCCATGGAGAATCCCAAATAACACATCAACACTATGCATTGACACAGTGGTGGGCTACCCCACCTAAGCCATTCTTACAGGCATCTCTGCCGAAGCACTAAAGGTGAGTAAGGAGGCTTCCAAATGATTTGGGGCCACAGCTGGCTTGTGGGTTAGTTTCCTCTCACTGAATGTTAGACTCAGCTCCAGACCCTGTGACTTAGAGACAGCCCAGCCTAGCCCTACCCTTCCAACATCTATTACCAACCACAGAGTTCCTGACCATGACTGAGGAGTTAGTTTGCTTTCTGCCCTGCATTGGAGTGTTTCTTATACTCCAGGAAACTGGAATCGGAGGGTGGGGCAATGCAGATCTGATGCAACAGATTTCAGCTCGTGTCCGTATCTCTCTGGTGAGCCATGGTCCCAATGGGTCAGGGTTAGGGTTAGAACTGATCCAGATGGAGGTATCTTTTGGTACATCATAGCATCAGTGGTAGTGTTCTTCATGTCCTAGTCCATGTTTGGCAGTTGCCAGAATCTTTATTGGGTACTTAATTTGGCCAAGGGTTGTTGCTTGCAGACTTAGAATCCACGGATCTCTTAAAATTTATTGCAAGGCTGTGTTAACCTAGAGTGTGGCTGCAGCAGAAAAGGCAAAAATGGCCAGTGGGACAGCAGTCCAGAGCAGCAGACTCCTCATCTATGGAAGTGACACTGGTAGGGAAGAATGGCAGGTCAGTGGGGGGAACAAGGACTCTGAATAAAGGCAAATACCTGATTACCCACTTGGGAAAACAGCTCCATCTGCACCTCACTCCATATACCACCCAGAGGTTTTGGAGACTTTCAGTTCACTTTCTGTTTCTGGGACAGAACACTAGAGTCTGGGTACTTTATTAAAAAAAAAAAAAGGAGATTTATTTTAGATCACAATTCTGGATGCTAGAAAGTCCAGTGTCATGATGCCAACACATGCTTGGCCTCTGATGAAGCCTCATGATGGGAAAGAAGGGCGTGTGGGGAGGAGGTAAAAGACAGGGCAACCTCACTCTACAATAGTCCCATCTAATCATAACCAGGCTGGTCCTGTGAGGAAGAGAACTCACTCACTACCAAGAAAAGCATGAGTCCATCCTTTGGTGCCCCAGTCACCTCCCGCCAGGCCCCACCTACCAACATGGCCCCAGTGAGGAATTAAGCCTCAATATTCAAGCTACAGCAGGAAATTCAGGGCTGCCTACAAAAGCAGCCTGGCCATATATAAGAGAGCTGAGCTGTTTCAGGAACTTCCTTGCTCCTGACTAGATCAGGCGGGGTCCAGATAGGAGATTGTAGGGCCGAGCCAAAGGTTCTGGAACAAGGCTACACCCGAGGCAGATAGCAATGCATTATGAGAAGTAGCTTCTGGGTGCTCTGGGTTAGCAGAACCAGAGCCCATCTACAAGACATCAAGTGACCATGTGAACCAAGCTACTTGTCCTGGTTGGGGAATGTTGGACCTACCAGGTCACAGTGACAATCAGGCACAGCAGCAACCCATTGTCAACTGGAAATGGTGCATTTGAGATTGGGCCCAGGCAGTTCCATCAGGTTCAGAAAGTTTCATGGATGGGAGGCCCAAACCACTGTGTCACCAAAGCCTATGCTTTGGCTCACTTATGAGAGCTCAAACAGAGTTTCCCAAACCAGTCATAGAAAGGGAAATACCAACACCCAGCATCTTTCCCTTTGATAAGCTGACATATTGCTACAAGACTGAAGAGCAGTGCTTCATGCCATAGTTTTGCATGAAGACGGGGCACCCCTGGGGGACCATGGTGAGGGGTGATGCTCACCATGAGCAAAGCCACAAGCATCTTGTCCTTCATTCTGTATTGCCTGAGAAGAGATCTGAGGTAAGGGTTCATGTAGACTCCTGAGTGCTGGCAGAATATGGCTGGTTCGCAGTGTCTGGAAGGAGAAATTTGAGAAGTTGACTATGCAGCAACCATGACCCAAAAAGGGGCTCGAAATCCTCAGGGAAGGAAGTGTGGGTCACTCTATCAAGCAAGCACCCAACATTAGATGGAGGGCTGCCTGGGCTGAGGGTCATACAGAGTGAATGTGGAAGAGGGAGGTAATGAATGTTCATGATGGCCTGGGGCAGCTGGTCCTGGCCTTGTGAATTAACTCACATGGTGGAGATGTCAGGAGCCACTGTCATGGAAGCTAATAATGGATTGAACTTGAAATGGGGCACAGGTGGACCTGGCGAGTGTGAGCGGTGGATGGAATCACAGGCCTCCTGGGCGCCCCCTCCTGTCTTCATGGCTTTACCACTGATGCCAGATGCAACAGGCTTTTCCTTGCTTTGTGCCTATGGCGCCTGCATGAGAGCTTCTCTTCGCATCTTCAGTTTCTGCTCAAGCTGCCCTTGAATTTGTTGCAATCCTCCTGCCTCAGCATCCTGAGTGCTGGGATTACAGGTGTGCACCACCACACCCAGCTACTGCATCACTCTTACGGGAATCAATGTTGACAACCTTGCTACCCTTAATGTCTTTCCTTTCCTTTCCTTTCCTTTCCTTTCCTTTCCTTTCCTTTCCTTTCCTTTCCTTTCCTTTCCTTTCCTTTCGTTTTTGCTTTCCTCTTCCTTTATCACTTTCTGTTTGCTTGTTTGTTTTTGTTTTCTTATCCTATTGCTTATCTTTATTTTTTGACAAATTCTTTTCCTAGGCATAGAATTCTAGACTGGCTATTACAAATCATTTATTACTCAAATTTTTTATTCCAATATCTTCTAGCTTCTGTGGTTTTAAACTACAAATTTAGCTTATTAGTCTTTTAATTGGTCATTTGAAGGTAACGCATCATTTTTATCCGATTGCTCTTAAATTCTTTTATCATTGGTAGTCAGTTATGTGATTATGATGTCCCTAGGCTGACATTATTGGTATCTATCTTGCTTGTAATTCACAGAGCTTTCTGAATATGATTTAATGTATTTTGTTAAGTTTGGAAAACTCTTAGCCAGTATCTCTTCCAATAGTTCTTAGATGTGGTATTTCTATATAACGAAATACTACTCAGCTATAAAGAACAATAAACTAGACATTTTCACTCTTAAATGGATGAGTACTGAAAATATACTTCTCAGTGAACTAAATAAGTCACAGATATGTGACTATCGTATTGTTGCACTGATGTGATGAACTGAAACAAAATCTATGTGTATAAAAAATTAGTTGGGACAGTTAGAGAAAAAGAATTTTGAGTGAAAATTAGTTTTCTCAGGGTCATCTTCAGATTTTATTTTAAATGTGAAACGTTTATTTGAAAACAATAGAGCAATCATAACAAAAAAGATAGTCATATAGCAGGTTTCTCTTGATTCATTGAGGCAAAAGTTTTGTGTTAATAATTTGTTGGATAATATTTCATGTCTATATTTTTTATCCTAAATAATTTCTGGGAATATAATAATACGCAGTGTGCTGATGACTGTTACTGTCTTATTGGCTGGTTGTGAAATTGTTTTGTTTTGGTTTCTTACTTTCATTTTGTGTAAAATAAAAAAAAAAGTTCTTCTTATTATCCTCCCCTTACCCATTCTGGGACTCAATTATACATTTTTATGTCTCACATATATCTAGTACTGTCTTTTGAATTTTACAACCTTTTTATCTCCATGTTCTAGTACACAAATTCTCCAAATTTCTCCATTTAATATGCTATTTATCTATTGAGATACCAGTTATCGCATAATTTTTGGTCCTAGAATTTCTTTTATGCTCTACCAGACAGCATATGGAAGGCCAGTGACATGGGTGGTAAAAAGAATTTATCAGCAGACGAAGAATTTAGGAAAAATGAGTCAGGCATGGTGGTACATGCCTGGAATCCCAGTACTTGGGAGGCTGAGGCAGGAGGATTACTGTGAGTTTGAGACTAGCCCAGGTCACATAGTGAGTTCAAGCCAGCCTGAACTATATAACAAGACTCTATCTAAAAAAAAAAAAAAAAAAAGGCACCTCTGTGCTGCCCTGGGGCCACATCCCCAGGCACCTTGGCCAGCCAGGGCCACAGCTCTTACCCATAGGTGTCATCGGCAGGGCCTCAGGGCGCAGCCTGGCTCTGTCTCATGGTGGGCTTCAGGGCCAATGGGCGAGGAGGCTGCCTGCCCTCCTTCCTGCTGGTGGTGCTCCTCATGGTGATCGTTGTCCTCACCTTCAACTAGTGGAGCATCTCTTCCCGCCACACCCTGCTTCAGGATGAGGTGGCCAAGCTGCAAGCCCAGGTCCAGCACACTGAGGTGGCCCACAGCGTCTGAAGAAGCACAACTCAGATCTCCTGCTCCTGGTGGACATGCACAAGAAACAGATGGACCAGAAGGAGGCTGGCTACGACCACCTTAGTAGCTGGTTGCATGCTAGGGAGGGCCTAGGAAAGAGGTGTGAGGATAGCAAGAATGAGGCAGTGAATCCATCAGGACCTGGGCTTTTCTTTGTTAGTTAAACTACAGATCAACATATCATATCAGATGGCAGACACATACCATTTAAAGGAGCAACTTGCTGAGCTTCGCCAGGAGTTTCTTCGACAAGATCAGCTTCAGGACTATGGAAAGAGCAACACTTACCAAGCTAGTGAAGAGGTTAGAATATAAATATGAAAGTTTTCAGTGCAGACAGCAGATCAAGGAACTAAGAGCACAACATGAAGAAAATATTAAACAGTAAGCAGATCAGTTTTTGCAAGAACAAAAGCAAGAAACCCACAAGTTTCAATCAAGTGATGGAAAAGAATTGAGTGTGAATGATCATATAGTACCTAAAAATATTCCAAAAGTAGGTGAAAATACTGCAGATAAGAATGAAAAACCCTGAAGCAATTGAATTCCACGTGGGAAAAATCAAATGAGATGGCGATGCAGGGATGCCTGGAGTAGAAAATGACCTAGCTGAAGTTGATGATCTTCCTACCCCTTTAAGAAAGCCCTCTGTTTTAGTTTCTTAACATGAAATTTATCAGACCAACTTCCATCTTCTGCTCCAGATTCACATGTAAACCACAGTGGTAACCCCGCTACTTTAAAACAGAACCCTTCCAATCCTCTTCAGCGTTTAAATCCCAGCTCAGACTTGGAGAATGAACCCAGAATTCAAACAGATACACTAAAGCAAGCCACCAAGGGTAAAGTCAGTGATTTCCACAAATTGAAGCAAACTGATGAAGAATGAGAGCCTCGGATCCTGCAGACTACGGAAAGCAGGGTTTCCACCATGTCCTTTAAATCCTAGGGGGAAACTTCATAAAACCTAAAGTGCTATAAAATGAAATTTTACTTTGTCATTTCTACTTTGTCATTTTTGGTTTTCTGTAAAGATCAGTTGTATCAGTTGTATAGACACGTAGAGGTAGATTTAAGGAAAAACTTTAATGAAGGAATGTACCCATGTACATAAGTGAACTTTTTCATATTGTATTACCAAAGCAGAGACTTTTTTGGTTATGATACAGTGGAGCCAAAAACAGTTCATCTTTGCATTTCAAGCAAACTAGTGTATATTTCACATTTTATTAAGCTTAATTTTTTTCCCACAAATGGGCAACAAGAGAATATCATTGTACAGGTTACATGTTGCACATAGCATAACCACAGTGAGAATGGTTACTCAGCTGAAAAGGTTTTAGACACTATTATATTCTTGTTAGCCTGGCAGGTGTTCTGCTCCGTCTGCCCTTTATTTTATTTTATTTTATTTTATTTAGTGGCACCAGGGATTGAACTCACAATCTCATGCCTGCCAGACAGGCGCTTAAACCACTGAGCCAAACTCCCAGTCCTGGTTTTTTGAGGCAGGGTCACACTATGTAGCTCAGGCCGGCCTTGTGCTTGCATTTGTAGCCCAAGCTGGCTTCGAACTCACAACGCTCCTCCTACCTCAGCCTCCCGAGTGCTGGGATTAAAGGCGTGCGCCACCACACCCAGCTTTTTACTCTTCATTTTATGCTCTTCAAGGTGTTATGCCTAGAATAGTTACCTAAATGAGGGGAAACCGGATGCCAAACATTGTACGACATGTATACAAAATCACCTTCCTACTCCTTTTACTCTGTGTAAGTGCCCATGTGTTTTGGCGAATTAACTCTAAGTTGAGGACTGGTGGAATTTAAGATAACCTTCAGAGACATAAATATTTATCAGTTATTCTTACTTAACTTCAAATCGTTGAATTTATTTTCAATTTTTTCCCCCATAATACCAATGCTTTTTTTTTTTTTTTTTTTCCTTTTGGGTATTGGGGATCAAACTCACTACCTTACACTTGCTGGGCAGGCACTTATGCCACTAAGCTAAATCCCCAGCCCAATACCAATACTTTTTAACTATAATCAGCACTGGCTAAAATTTTATTTTCACAGTTTGCATTGGTGAAGATATTCATGATTTAAATGCCAGGTCCTAAAAGGAGCTAAATCTACTTTGAAATGAATCTGCAATCCATATTTCAAAGACTTCCTGGTAGTGTTAGTGATTTTATTTGCCTAGATTTTTTTCAGAAATACTACATGAGGAACTGTAATAAGCTTTTTTTTTAAGAGTATATAACAGAATAAAACCAATCAAAACAAACCAGTGTAAGAGATACAGGACTTCCAAACATTATGAAATCAACATTAGCTACCATAATGCCTTTTGATGTCTTCAAAATAGCGGCAGATAACTTTGGACATAGTATAAATCAAACAGAACAGAATAGAATAGAAACAATGAAAACAAAACAATGAATGTGATAAAGGACTTCAAAACAAGCCAATAGTAAATCCAAAATTGCTACCATAATATATCTTGCTATCCTTGAAATAACTTCTCCTGCCATGGGATTTAGCATAATCAAGCAAAACAAAGGAGATTAAAACCCAACCCAACAAAACAATGGACATGACATAGGATCTCAAAACAAGACCATAGGGAATCAACAATGAGTGCAACCCTCAGAAAGAGACCCCCCCCAGATGACACACTACTTAGTGACATCCTCTGAACCAATGATCAGATCACTGCCCTTAGACCTGAAATGTTAGTGAAGCACCAAAGCACCACAGGCATCCAATTACATTTCACCTTGATAGCTATCATCACAGCCTGTGTTTCTCTGGATAAGCTGGTTGCTTGGGGTGGGCGGAGTATAGTACTTCTTGTTTGCCAGCCCGTGTGGGAAGGGACTGGGGTCTGGCTGTTCTGAGTCCACTGGAGGCCTGCACACAACACTGGTTCCCAGACTGGGCTTGTTTGCTGCTGCGGCCATTGTTCTCTCTCACAAGTTTTTATTCATGCAAAAATCAGGATAGAAGTACAGCAAGGTCTATAGCTGTTTTATAAAAACAGCTTAACATTTGTAATAAAAAGGAATCTTTGTAATTACTGTGTTAGTTAAGATACCATCAACTTCATATTTGCTAGACTTAAAATTTTATTTTAAATATATTTTGTCTTTTTTGACACTATTCAGTAGAATGTGTAAGGTACTTATATGACAAGCTAATCCTTGTTTTCAGATTAAAGCACTTTTACATCTTATCCCATGCTCCCAAAACAAAAAATGTTGATCATGAAAGAAATTTAAAGTTGTTAACCCTGTTTTTCAGAAGAGCTACTGCTAATTCACTATAAATATGAATTATTGGGCTAGAAGTATCACTGAGTGATAGAGCCCTTGCCTAGTTGGTCCCCAGTACCACAAAACAGACAAACAAACATGAAATCCCCTTGCCTTCTGCCTTCAGGTTCCAGTCATAATTGAAACTTACAGAAATAGATTGTTTACTTGTTGAGATGCAAAATTTTTTTGACTTCAGTTTGAAGTTATTTAATGAAAAAGGTGCAGTAAATGAATAAAATTTTTTGTACCATATCAAAGTAAATAATTTATGCCTTTATTATCAGTAGGATGGGTCTACAATGAGTAGTTACCAACAGTTCACAGAATTTTTAAATGGAATTAAAGGGAAGTGATATATACCTTTTGGGAATTAGCATGGGCAGATAAATCTAATAATATTCCTAGTAATATTTCATATTTAATATTCTAAAACTTTTATAAATGAAAGCCATAAAATTACCTGCCTTAGTTCCTTTGATATAAAAAGTGATCACTTGGTTATATGGCTGCTATTACTTATAAAGCAATTTTACTTATAAAATTTCTTCAATTAGCAGTTGAGGCATTTTACAGGCTGAGAAACCTTTGATCAGTGGATAATATTTCTGACTGGATTAACACATTTTTGTGCTACAAAATACTATATGACTCTTTTAAAAATATGACATTCTACAAACTGTAATAGACATTCTGTTTTTATAATGCTTTACTTCTGCCTTAAGATTTAGGTTTTTTAAAATGTATTTTTGCCCTGAATTAAGTGTTAATTTGATGAGAACTCTGCTTTTAAAATCATCACTTGCTGGGTTCTAATAAATTAAAAATAATAAATTAAAAATTAAACTTAAAAAAAAAAGACAAGAATTTATTCAATCTCAGTACACCGTCAGTCAGAGTGGAATCAGGCAGAGTGAAAGATTGGGATTGTTGTAAGGGACTAAAGACATGGGGCAGCATCTCAGCAAATCCAGATAGCTCAGGAGCTTTTCTTCTGAGATGCCCAGTTTCTGCTGACTATTTAGGGACATCTTTACTGTTTTTCAAGTAGCAAACTGTCAAGGTCTTTTTCAGGTCTCACAAAGGTCATTCAGATTTAGATAAAGATACCTGCATAGTTTAACCTTTTTGGGGAAAGATGCGATGTTCCCTTGAGGGGACGAAAGACTAGTTTTTGTACTTATTTTTTCTTGTGCTCTTTCTAGTCCGCCTTAGTGCAACACATCAGGATTCGGCGGTAGGTGAGCGTGCGGAAAAGGGTTGTGTAAGCCGAGAAATTTAATTTTTTTGTCACCACATTTTATGTTTTCTTAACTTTTAATTTTGAAATAGTTGTAGATCCTAAGGCAGTTGCAAAAGTAATACCAAGAGTTCTCGTATTACCTTTCATCCATTGTCCCCCAATGGCGGCATCTTATGTAACTGCAGTAAACTATCAAAACCAGAAAAGCAACTTTGGTACAATCCACAGACCTTACTCAGCTTTTATCAGTTTAAATGCACTCATTTGTATTGTGTGGGTGTGTGTATATATTTGTACATATGCACAGAATGGGTAGTTTTGCGCATTCTTATTCTGTGTGTACGTTTGTATAGCTACAAATACCACCGAGTCCTAGAACTATTGTTCATTTCCATAACGATTCCCTTCCTACTTCTTCCCACCCCAACTTTAGCTTCAGGCTATAAGTTATCGTCCTTCATATGATTCTATTTTTACTCAGCCTAATTCTTTTGAGATCCATTCAGTTGTTGTATGCTACAGTCCTGGTTCTTTTTCTTGCCAACTAGTCTTCCATTGTGCGGACACACCGCAGTGTGTTTAACCTCTCACTGAAGAACATTTGGATTATTTCCAACTTTGGCGATTACAAAAGAGAATGTACTACAAACATTCACATATGACTGTATGCGCACCCAAGCTTTTATTTCTCCAGGCGAAACACTCAGGAGTGTGTTCTTGCATCATATGACAAGTGTATGATTAGCTTTCTAAGAAATTATCAGACACAAAGTATTTTCCTGGTTGGCTGTATCATCTTACCTTCCCACCAGTAATGTGTGAGAGATCCAGTTTGTCTGCATCCTTACCTAAATTTATGTTATCACCATTTTTTAAAGTGGTTCTGAAAGGTGTATGGTCACACCTTACTATGGCTTTAATTTGCATTTCCCTAATGATTGACAATACTGAGCATATTTTTGTATGATTATTTCACACTCAGGCACAGCTATGCGTGCACATATATCTCTTCTGCAAAGTATCTGTTCATATATTTTATACATCTTCTAATTCTGTTATATATTCTAGATCAGAGGCCCTTGTTGGCTATTGTTTTGAAACATTTTTCCCATATGCAGCTTCTCTTTCTATGCCCCTAACAAGATCTTTCACACAGTAAAATTTTTGAATTTTGATAAAGTCCAGTTTAACCGAATTTTTCTCACATAGATCATGCGGTTAGTGTTATATACAACAGCTCTTCGCCTAGTTCTAGGTTTTCAAAGTTTTTCTCCCATGTTTTATCTAATAGTTTTATTTTTTACATTTAAATTTATTAATGGTCTTGAGCTTATTTTTGTATCAGATGTAAAGTTAATTTTTAAATTGTTTGTAGATATTCAAATTACTTCAGTACCATTTCTTTAAAAAGGTTATCTTTTTTCCCCAGTAAATTGTTTTTTTCTACTTTGTGGAAATTAACTGACTATCATTACATGGGTCTCTTTCTGAGTTCTCCTTTCTGTTGATCTGTACACCCATCTTTCCTTCAATACCATACTGCTTTGTTTACTATAACTACATAGTAAGCCTTAGATTGGGGACTGATACCTCCTACTTTCTTCTTTTTCAAAACTGTACTAGCTAACAAAGTTCCTTTGCCTCACCTATATCTACAAAGTTTATTTCAATTTTGGTAGAAATTGCATTAAACCTATAAATCACGTGGAGAGAGTTGATATGTTCACCACATCCAGACTTCCAATCATGAACATGCCAAACATTCATGGTGTATGTCTCCATTTATTTATAGCAAATAAATTTTATGAGGCTATTATCACCCTGATTTTGATTTCATTAGCACTTTGTAGTTTTCATCATACAAATTTTACACACATATTGTTATGTTTAAGTCTAAATATTGCTATTTTGAATGATGGTAAATGGTGTGTATTTTTAATTTTGGTTTTCATTTGTTGATTGCTAGTATACAGAAATACGGTCAACTTTATGTGTGGATTTTGTATCTTAAGACTTTGCTAAGCTCACTACTAATTCTGTGAGTTTTATTGTAAAATTCTTAGGATCTTCACACCAATGATCAAGACACACTCAAATATTTCTTTATTTCAGAACCGCAGGTTTTTTATTTTTCTTCTTGGCATCATTACACCATTTAAAACTTCTAGTTCAATGGTGAACAAGACTGGTGAGAGTAGACACTCAATCTTTTCCAGTGTTAGGGAAAAATATTCACTTTTCACCATTGTGTATAATGCTAGATTTGGGTTTTTCTTTAGCACATTGAGAAAGTTACCTGCTAATCCTACTTTGCTGAGAGGCCTTTTAAATTTTTTAAATTTAATTTAATTTAATTTTTGTTTTTGTTTGTTTGTTTGTTTTGTTTTTGGTACCGAGGATTGAACTCATGACTTCGCACTTGCCAGGTAGGCACTTATGCCACTGAACTAAATCCCAGGCTAATTTAATTTTTTATTAATTAGGAATGGTGGTGAGCATGATGGTATATGGCTATAATCCTATCAACTAGGAGGCTGAGGCAGGACGATTTTGAGGTCAAGGCCAGCCAGACTACATAGCATGATGTTTTTTAAGAAAAAGAAAAAAAAAAAAAAAAGAAGACCAAAACCCCAAAGGAAAAAAATGAAATATTTCAAGTGTCTTTTCTGTGTTAATTGATATAATTGTACAATTTTTCTTTCACAGCCTTAAATATAATAGATTACATTGAATTTCAAAGTGGAATTAACTTTACATTCTTGTAATAAACTCCATTTGGTCCTGTGGTATAATTCTATTAGTATACTGTTGAGTTGTATTTCCTGTGTTTTGTTGAAGACTTTATGTCCCTGTTTATGAGATTATTAATTGGTAGATTTCCTTGTTGTGTAATATCTTTGTCATGGTTTTGTTGTTACAGTAAAAATGGTGTCATAAAAAGCATTTGGAACCATTCTCTTTTCCTCTGTTTTACATAGGAGATTACATAAAACTAGTGTTAACTCTTTTTTTTTTTAATATTTGTTGGTCTGCTCTTCATCTGGAGATTTCCTTTTCTGGAGTTTTAAAACTATACCCTCTAATTTACAATTATTAACTTATCAATGAATTACAGGGCTACCCAAATTATTTATTTTGTATTCAGTTTTGGTAACTGTGCCATTTGGAGAATTAGTCTATTTAATGTAACTGTTGACTTTTTGTATGCAGAATTGTTTGTAGCATTTCCCCATCATCCTTGTAGTATCTGTGGGATCTGTAGTAATATCCCCTATTTCGCTACTAACGCTAGTCACTTATGTCCTCCCCTTTTTTCTCTTTGTCAGCCTAGCTAGCTGTTTGTCAATTTTATTGTTTTTCAAAGAACCATTCTTTTCTTATCTTTAATTTCACTGATTTCTGAGCTCTTTGTGATTCTTTCCGTTTGCTTAAAATAGTTAATAAATTTTAAAACAGATTTTATAATAGTATTACAAACTATTAAATATCACATACTTTTATAGGTTTGCTGGTAGCATTTTATTGAGTGCCAGATAGTGAGTACAACAAATTGAGGAAGATTTTTAGTGATTTTTTTTCTTGCAGAGATAATTTCTTTTTTGTTTGTCACAAAGTTAGAATATGGGTTGATCATAATGATCCAGGGAGGACTATGTTGACAGGAGAGAGGGATACAATCTGCAGACTGTTGTCGCTGTGACTGACTCCTACAACACTGCCTCTTGTGGTTTCAATGAAAAACCTGGGGTTTTTATCAAACTCCTTTTCCTCGACACATCCTAGGATCAAACTTTTATTTCCAGCATGACAAAACTACCATAAACTCTGCATTACTTTTAAGGCTCTTATTGGTGCATTCTGTTTGCCTTCTCATCTTCGTGTTCTAAGCCAGTGGTGGCAAACCTTTCCGAGCTTTCAGTGTCAACAAGAGCCCACTGCAGCACACATGCCATAGGTTCACCACCACTGCTGTAAGCAAGCAATTTAACTGCTAGAAACTTCAAGGGGATAAAAGTGCTGCCTGGTATCTGGCTGATTTCTCTGAAGTTCTGCTTCTTTAGCTTACAGGTCTTTGCCCTGTAAACTCTCCCTACTTCGGTAACCCTGAAGTTTGTCTCTCCAATCCTATGGAACTGCAGAAGCACCTAAGTAGCTCTTCCTGCTTGCTATCTTCTTGTTTCTGCCACCTACCAATGAGCAGGTGCCCTAGGGAAAAGTGGTGATGTATGTTGGCAGCTCTCGAATTCTCCTTCTTGCTGCTTTGGACTGAGCGGGTCCCTCCCAGGACATCCCAGCAGCTGTTTTGTGTATGTATATTTATACGTTTTCCAGTTTTCCTAGGACTCCATTGCCCTAGTACAAACCATTCCATTGAGTCAGAAGTGGAAGTCTAAATGCAGATTTTAAAAACTGAATCAATTATCTGAGTTTTTAAAATTTCAGGTTTCCAAAACAGATTTCTATTTATTTTGATTTGTTGGATGTAGCATGAGACAAATACTGTTTTTTCAAGTTCCTTTTCCCTTAAAAAAAAATGCTAAACCAAATTAATAAAGTAACATTCTTCTTGGAAAGTCTTTATTAAAGAAAATGTTTGGAATACACAAGACTACAAAACATGTGTACTAGCATAATGAACCCCAAATACCCATCATCTGGCCCCAACAATCCTCAGTGCAGGCCAGGTTTGTTTCATCTCCATCCCTACTTCCTACTCCCAGGTAGAATATAATTTAACTCAAACTCATTTCAGCAGTCATTTCTGTACAGTAAGGACTCTTAGGAAAACATGCCTTTATCACATTCCAAAATTGCCCCAAGATTTTTACTCTTCTCAAATATCCAGTCAGTGGTCAGTGAGACTGTCCATTAAAACCCCTTTAGGGGAAGGGAAAAAACAAAAGCCCAGCTCACACCGGGTGTGCAGACTTGGGAGTGGAAGCGTAGAGCAACCTTGGGCTATTTTTAAAATGCTTTTCCTCCCATTATCTAAATGGATGTGGAGAGGGCTAGAATAATTGAAGTAAACAATGACAAACTGCTTTCTAGAACCACTGGGACTGATGAACCGGAATCTTACGGCAAAGGTAGACCTCTCATGGGGATGGGGGAGGTCAGCAAGGGGTGACTGGTGATCCTGTGGGCAGGGTCAAGAGGTCAGAGAGGTGAGCACTCAGGGCTGTCCCAGGGAAGGGTCAATGGGAGCCAGCTATTATTAGAAGCAGGAGAGAGGGTCATCAGACAGGATCCAGGAACTGGTTTAGGAACCACATCCTGAGCAGGGAGGGTCTAGGAGAGAAACCCTTGGCTAGGCTGGAAAAGAAAAACAAGGGAGCATACAAGACAAACCTCATGCTTCCATAGGACCCCAGCAGGAGCCGGGGGGAAAGGGATTGCTCTGCTGCCCTTTGCCAAGGTGGGGGTGAAGGGTTCCTTCTTACATAAGCACACCAGATCTTTCCGTCGTGTTTTCTCGTGGAAACATTGCTATGGCCAGATTCCAGATTCTGTTCTCCTTTGTATAATCTGAAATGCATGCAGTCTATTTCTCAATAAAATTCAAAGAGCTAATGTGACCACACAGAAAACATTTGCTTAAAATTATAACTGTAAAACATGCACAGTTCTTGACTCTTGGACCAAACCTTGTTGCTGTTGGCTAATGAACTAGAAAGTGGACACTTACAGGAGCCCCTTCTGGCCTGCTCTGTGGCTTCTCTGAGGTTGACTTAGGGATGGTAGTGTATGAGTTTGCTGTGGCTGCTATGACAAATGACCATAGACTAGATGATTTCAAGGGGCAGAAATTTGTTCTGGAGATCAGAAGTTTGAGGTCAAGGTGTCTTCAGGACCATGCTTCCTCCAGGGACTCTCGGAGAGGATTCTTCCTGCCTCTTCGAGATCATGATGGGTCCAGGCATTTCTTGATGCTATGAGCTGAATATTTGTGTCCCCTCTCCTCCAAATTTACAGTTAGAAACTAATCCACACTGTGACAGTGTAAGAGGTAGGACCTTTGGGAGGTGGTTAGATTGTGAGGGATGTATTGGATGGGATTAGTGCCCTGACAAAGGGCTGAGTATAACCGAGTTTTCTCCTCTGTTCTTGTGAGGACAAAGCAGGAAGATCATCTGTGACCCAGCAAGGCACCCACGCCAGACACTGAAACTGCCAAAGTAATGGTTTTGGACTTTTGAATTTCTACCACTATAAGAAATAAATTCTGTTGTTTAAAAGCCACTCCGTTTATAGCACTTGGTTATAGCATCTAAAATGGACCTGGCTTGTGGCCTACCCCTCCACACTCTGCCTCTGTTGTCCCCTGGTATAGTGAGAACCGTCCTCTGAACTTTAGCCAGAGTAACTCCATCTTTTGGTGCCTTCTGCAACTCCCAGGTGCTGAGACTGTGCCAAACTGCAGCATAACGAGATCACCTATCTTTGAAGCTGTTCTGTGCTTACTGAGACCAGGGGAGTTTCCTGATAAGTATGAAATGGGAACAGAGTACACACGACTTCACCCCAGGACCCTTCTTGGTTTTGACTCTGCTTTGACTGTCTTAATTAGACCCCTATAAAGTCAGTAGCCTAGCACAGGAGGATTGGCGACTTTGATAGTGCTGCAGCCTGAAAATCACCAAACTGAATTTGTCTGAGTCATTCTTTGGTCCATTAACGCTCTTTTAGCTTGCAGGCAGATGCTTTTGTTACATGTCTCTGAGAGACTCACAAAACATCTGGAGCCCAAACAGAAACCCGACAGATCCAAAGATAAGTCAGGGAAGAGCATCCAACTGGGAAATCCTGGAGTGGCCATCCTCTTGCCTGTGATATGGGGTGACACACCTCCCATATGAGCGTGGGCCACTGTGTGAATTTGGGGGTTCCCCAAACACACCTAATGGGCTGAAAGAAGTTCTGAAGTCCCAGGAGGTATCCAGTGAGATGGGATTGCAGGAAAGCTGTAGCCACTGTGGCATGGTCCCTAGTGTGGGTGGTAAAATATATTACTGAGGCTCAGTTGTCTGCCCAGAGGGAAGTTTCTTGCTTGAAGGAGGAATTCCAACATCAAAAGGACACGTGGGCAGTATCTTAGGCTTTACCTTCTGACTTAGCAGAGAAGTTAGATAAAAGGGAAGATGAGACAGAAGTCCTAGCCTGTCATTTCTTACAGCAGGAGTGGGTGAAAGTAAAAGAGGGCACAGGTCTGTACTATGCTAGCAAATCCTACCTGGGACCTAAAGACCTGGAATTTGGGAGAAGACTAAGATAATGGAGCATAAGAAGAAATGAAATTGAAATTGTGGGCGATACACCCCTCATCTAACTGTTAATACAAAGAAAGGGAAAGACCATGATTCAGCATGTGGATGAAGGCATTAATAACTGTCCTATTTAAAACACTAGGGTCATCAGGTAATACTCTCTCTCTGAGCTACGTGGGTTAGAGGAAACTTTGAAACAAGAAGTGAAAGAGCCTCTGATTACTTAGCTTGTGAGACTTTGAGAATCAGCTTAGGTATTATTGAGGCAGAAAAGCACAGCAACATAACGACCCAACACTCCCTGAGACAGAGGTTGCATAATCTCCAGCAATGAGTGGAGTTCCCTATTGGATTGGCTCATATGGTCCATACCGGCCACCAGATGTCAGGTGTCAGACCACTGAGAAGGGGTAAATGATGTTACAGGAGCTGGCAATGCAGGAGGCTGTTTTTTGCTGCTCAACTCACGTGGCCAGAACCATGTTTACTGGGGATCAGAGGTGAAAATTAATCCAAAAGGGACCCTGGTTGGGGGTATGCAGCCCCAGGGGCCTTGTTAAATCCACTGGTGTGGTACAATCTCTGAAGCTGGAGAGGTTCTGGCAGATCTAAGTGATTTGGATCACCACATGAACTGAGTATGCAAAAATGTTAAAGAAACTGAAGGGAGACACTGAGGCAAGAAACCAAGTGAAAAGCTCCACAGGATTTGTGCTAAGCTAGGGAGCCAGTAGGACAGGTTAATGGAAGCCCAGTTCTGGTCTGGTGGGTTTATGGAGAGCTCTAAAATCAGCATAGTTCACTAAGAAGGGGAGAAAAGGAGTTAACATGTGTCATGCTTTCAATCCCCCCCACACACCCCAGTGGAGGAAGCAGAGAATCTAATGGTGGGGGGACCTTGATCGTCTCCCTGATTGGGAATGGGTGGGGGAGGTTGCCTGAAAGTGAGGACCATACAGGGCTCCTGGAGGCCTCATGTCAAGCTATGAATGTACTGGTCCCCTGCTAATGTATAAGGTACATGGGCTTAGTGGACACTGTGGTAGAATGCACCCCTATTCATGACAATCCCCACTAGCATAAAAGACAGTAGGCAGCTATAGATAGATATGGAGCTAGGACAGTAGAGGTCAGGAAGATTATGCTCATATTGGAGGTGGACAATTATGCTTCCCTCCCCTGGGGATTATACTATTCATATCTTCCATTGGAGAGAACATACCAGGGGTGGCTATGTTCTCACAGTACACCCTGCCCTCCTCAGTCAGAGAATTCCACCAGAAGATGTGGGATGTAAAGGCAGGGATACAAAGGCAAAGTGGGGGGCAGTGAAGCTACCTGTCCCCTACAAGTTAGTTAATACCAAGCAGTATAGACAACTAGGGGGATATGCAGAAATCAGTCACTATCAAAGAATTAGAAAAGGTAGATATTGTTTGTCCAGCATACAGTCCATTTAGCCATCTACTGTGGCTGATAAAAAAGCCAGATGGCTAGTGGAGAATGATCGTGGGTTATAGAGAGTTACATAAGGTGGTGTACCTTCCATGTCACTGTGGCCAATGTGGCCTTCCTGACCGAACAGCTGGTGAAGCCTACCGAATCCTATCATGCTATTTTGGATCTGGCTGTTGCTTTCTTCAGAATTCCCCTAGCTGCTGGGTCCCAGGACCAGTTTGCATTCACCTGAAATAGGCAGCAGTGGATCTTCAAGTGCTTCCAGGGCTAACGGCATAACCCTACCTTTTACCATTTGATAGGCCGGGACCTTGACTTGCTATCCTGCCCACACTGTGAAAATGTTTCATTACATAGATTATATCATGCTAGGCTCTGAGGATCTTAAAGATTTAGAAATACACCTGGAGTATATACAAGGATCCCTGAAGGAAGAGGGATGGGAAATTAATTCCCACAAGGTACAGGGCACTAGAACTGCTGTAAAGTTTTTGAGAGTCTTACGGTTAGATAAGGCACGCAGAGAAGTTTACTGAAAAACTTTGCAGCAACCATAAAAATGAATGCAAATCAATTAAAGATGTTTTGAAGAGGCTTGCAGTATTGGCACATTTTCATACCCGACTTTCTCAAGGTGTCTGGCCTGTATATAACTTGATAAAATGGGGGATCATGTAAGATTCGGTCAACAGAGCTCCAGAGACTTTTGGGGAAGCTAAGATACTGGTGAGGCAGGCTAAAGCATTGTGTGCCCCAGCACATAAATGCCTATTTGTTTAGTGGTTACCAGAAACTCTGGGAGGTATGAGAGAAATGACCTGAACTGACAGGTTCAATAGGGCTCTGGTCATGGAAAGAGGCAGAAGCCTGGTGTATGGAACTGGTGCAACAGTTGATGGCCATAAAGGACACTGTGTGGCAAGTGGAATCCATCACTGTACATGCTTCAGGGGCTGGAAAAACAGCACATCCAGTTAAGGGCTGGGTTGAAGGCCTTTTGGTCAAACCTTTTTCTGGGGTGATATAAAATCAGACTTTGCAAAAATGGTATACATATTTGCAGCAGCATGAGGTCCTGTCTGCTAGCCCTGTGACAAATGCCATGCTAGCCATGCTGGGATCTGTTTTCTTCCAAGCTGCAGAACCACTCCCAGTGATGGAACCAACAACTAAGTCAGATAAGGTACAAGAAAAGACACCCATTCCTGGAGACGCATGGTACTATGAAGGGCATTAGTCAGGGCACAAAGCAGGAATGGACAGCAGTAGCAATACAAATGAATATAAATGCCATCTCGGTAGAGAGTGGGGAAGGGAAAAGCAATGAGTGGGCTGCACTAAGGACAGCATGGATAGTGTGACTCATGAGAAATGGCTACTGACCATTTGCATAGATACTTGGGAGGTCTTTAGAGGACTGACCCTGTGAATGGGTACAATGGGAAAAGAAGCAGGGGCAGTTGCTTGGTAGACTACTATGGTGATGACAGATATGATGATGACAGATGAGAGATGTAAGAAAGAACAAAAAATGGGTCAAAGCCACTAACCTACCTGCCCACCTACCTGCTAAGTCTACCAGGTCATCAAGAGGCTGATGTCCTCACAAAATACAAAATATCTGTCCCCAGGCACATGGGGAAGCCATTCATTTGGTGTATGTGAAGTCTGGGCACAGAGGAGCCAACATAGGCTGGAGGATAGCAACATATGCTGGGGCATTCCCTTAAAGTATTCTGACATTTTACACATTGTGCAGGCATACGAAGCCTGCTTCTAGCTCTGACCTTGAAGTGCAGATGCAGTAGCAAGTCAGCATGCCTGGTATGGGATTGGAAGGTGGATTACATGAGGCCCATGGCTGAGAGCTGGAAATATGTGCTCACCTGTGTGGATACTGTCACAGCTCTCTTGGAAGCATTCTCTTCTAAATGGACCACTAAGAAATACTGGCGACCCTTTCCACAGCACCAGTTATCAGGGATTCCAGAAGCGAGTCCCCAATCTCCTGCCTGGAGTTATGGTGTAAGGAAAGAAAGGAAAAGACCAAAAGACAAGAATTGCAAGGAAATGGGACTCTGGGACAATCAATGGTCTCTGGGAATAAAGATTAAGAATCTCCAGTTAGCCACTATTGTATTAAGCAATGCAGGGGAAAGAGAATGGTTCTTTACCTGAATTGGCATAAAAGTAGTGGTTGAATGGGCAAGTTTAGCATCAAAAAAGAAGCTAAGATTCATCCCCACACCTGGGTACCAGTTTTCTCTGTGTTGTCCTCAGCAGACTTCATCCTGCTCCGTGAGCTTCACAACCTTATTGACCATCAAGATCTCAGCAGTGACTGAGAGGAAGCCGGATTTCTGCATTCCAAAACCAGCCCACAAGGAAGGGCAAGGAGGGCCTTGGACAGATGTTAAGTCAATTTATAATTTGTGGGCCCCAACAGGGAAATCCACTGTTAGGAGACTTACCAAGTTTAGGGTTATGTAGAGGTGCCCACAAAAAATCAACAGTAATAGGGGTATCCATCTCAACAACACTGGTATACAAAATGGGGCTGAAGAACGTCAAGTACAATGGTACTGTCATATGCCTTACAACCCTACAGGTAGTGGTTTAACTGAAAGGAGAAAATGTGTTGTTAAAACAACAGTTTAAAGGTTTAATGAAGCCTCTCTGTGTGGATGGAAAAAAAGCACAACCAGAAGGCATAAGGTGGTTGAATGAAAATCCCAGTGCCAGGGTTGAGCTATCTTCTAACAAGCTTTTGGCCAGGGGAGCCCCAAGACTGCTCTACCATGCAGGCTATTGCCACTGCAATTGGTTGCATGCAAGAACTGAGCAATAAGTCTCTATTGTTGAAGACACCACATACTTTAACTACGGGGCACAGAGAATTCCTTTTGGGACTGAGCTGGAAGCTTCCTCCTTACTGGCTGATGTTTGAGTGTTGGAGGATGCTATGCAGGCTGCTGGGAGAAAATTGTCATCAATAGCTGTGTTCATCTATGGGCCTCACATGTTACAACACAAACATGCCAGGCAGGCTGCCCCTACTGATAAGGAAGTGGCATGACTGATCTGGTTGCAACCAACCGTTTTGTGGTAGAACCTTAAACCAGCTCCAAGGGAGGGTGCCCTCATTTGGTGCTGTAAGCCAGGATAAAAATCTGTCACTGGAGAAGTCACAGGTCCAAGTGGGGAAGCCACTGCTGGTGTTTTGTTAAAGGCTCAGTGGTACCTTGGGTCCACAAACTTAACATATTCTACGATTTTCAAAAAGATGGTCACGTTTATGTTTGTGTGGGAAAGATAACCATGGTTGTGTTTGTTACCTAATGCAGAGTTTACAGACAAAACAAAATTCTTCTAAATGCTTCTGTTTGTGAACCAAATTGTTTGCAAACAAAAGCATTCATGACCCAAGGTACCACTGCGTATGATATGCCAAGGAAAGTGGCAACTAAACACTTGTGTTTGTAACTGTAGAGGATGGTTGCTATTGACCACAGCTGAGGGGGACCTTCTTACAGTGAGCAGTAACCATGATGAGAGCCCACAGTAAGTCTGTGGTGGTTAGGATGAATGTTAACTTGATTTGTTTTAGGGTTTACCTGGAAGATTGAAGGAGCAGGGCCTGTGTTTGAGTAGTCATAGAGTTGTGGACTTGGAGTTTATGTCTGGTCCTTTACCCCTTCTCTGACACTGTCCCTCTGCTCTGCTCCCCAGCCACCATAAACTAACCATCTCTGTTTTTTTGTTGTTGTTGTTTTGTTTTAATTTTTGTCATGCTATGATATATCTGCCTTGGAGCTGTCTGACCATGAAATGAACCCCTAAACTGTGAGCCAAATTAAACTCCTTTCAATTGTGGACATTGGGTATTGTGTTCCAGCAATAGAAACGCTAACTAATGAAAAGTTCAACTGTTGGATATGTGGTAAATTTCTCTGCTCCTGTCAAATGAACATGCTCTTGAATGTACTCTCTTTGTCTCCTCTAAATTGTAACTTTATGAAGACCCCAGAACCAAGATGGAGCTTGCCTCAAAGTAACATAGGTAAAAGGAAATGCACATCCTGGTGATATAGGGGAACAATCTCGGTGGAAAACCTCCAAATGATGTAAGGGAAAGAAACTCCCGACCTACTGTATGTCCAGCGCCGGTTCGTGTTCTCTAAAATTGAAGAATGAATTTTAGGAACAACAGAGGCTACAAACAGAAATACTTATTGAGAGAAAGAAAGTTTCTGTCTGAGAGAGAGACTGAAGGGGTCCCAAGTGGGTTGCCAAAGACTGTCTTTTCTAGTGACTTTTATAGAGCAAAACTATGATGGGGAAAACTGGGAACTCACAAGGCAGACGAGTTTGAGGTGGGACAGAACTGTGGTCAACCAGTAAGATTAATTGTTTAGGTAAAATTTTCCAAATCAGGGACAAATGGGGGAGTGAGTCACCTAGTAAGTGAGCATTCTTACGGATCAATGACTATCTGTAGGGGATTGGGATGGTAATTCCCAGCTTCTCAAGATAATCCATACCTAATCCCTAATGCTTATACTTAGGGTGTGGTTGCATTTGTTTTGCCTACTGTCTTGAGATCTGGCCCACAGCAAGAGGTGTGTGTCTCTTCCCGGGTCACAAGACATCTGTTCGTCTTTACTGGTTCCTTTTGAGGGCCTAGCCCTGTCTGACTGCCTATAATATTTCTAACTAACTCAGTTGCCTGTAACACTGGTGGTCTCTCTTACAATTGAATGAGCCAAAAATAGTCCAGGTTCTTATGAATGACAAGGAAAGAATTGCCAAGCATGCACCTCGTAGTATATAGTAAATAGCTAAATTAATTGAATATCGTAGGACATTAGGAACAGGGAGAAAGATGAAAGGGAATGAAGGGTAAAGGGGGAAAGGAAAAAGGGACCTGAGGGTGAGAGGAGAAAGGGACTGTAGTGTGAAAGGAAAGAGGAACTTGATAACTCAGGCTTCCGGTATGTATATGGTCAGACATCACTGATACAAGGTGCCTCCCACTGTCACTCTCTCTGATGTCACAAATCTGTGTGACTTCCTAAATTTAGACTTGGATAATCATTAGGGTGGTGTTTAGTTTATGGCTGAATAGAGAGAAGGGAGTGGTTCACACAACTTCCCTGCTTTAGGATTATTGAAGCATGGATAAACATGTGGCATGTACAGTTGAAAGAAGGGGAGTGACTCAGCTTCTTTGTTTCTAACTTTACTATCCCCTCTGAGGGCCCTGGTACCTGAAAACCTTTGAGGAGGACTGAGGAAGGAATTTCTGTCCTCTGTAGCTACTTCCAGTTGGATAGGTCCATTCCCTCTAAGTTTGCCTTTCCTGGTGAATTCCTTCTGTTGTGGTTCATGGAGTTGTAATCCTTATTATCTCTTTCTAAAATGTCCTTCAGAACATTTTGGAGTGCTGGTTTGGTGGTTGTGAATTTCCTCAGATGTTCTTTGTCATGGAAGTATCTTATTTCTCCATCTGTTTTGAAAGATAGTTTTGTGGGATACACCAATCTGGGTTGAAAGTTGTTTTCCTTTCGAACTTGGAGTACTTCACTCCAAGATCTCCTTGACTTCAGAGTTTGTGCTGTGAAGTCAGCTATAATTCTGATGGATTTTCCTTTATAAGTAATTTGTTTCTATTCCCTAACAGCTTTTAAGATTTTATTCTTGTGTTGAATTTCTGGAATCTTGCCTATGATATGCCTGGAAGTAGATTTTTTTTTTGATCATTGCTAATTGGAGTTCTATATGCCTCACTTATTTGTATGTCAAATTCTTTTTCTCCACCAGGAAAGTTTTCTGTCACAATGTTTGTGAACATATTTTTAATGTCATTTGTGGTGTCTCCTGCTTGTTCATTGACTCCAGTTAATCTTAAGTTATTCTTCTTTGTCTCATCAAGCAGCTGCTGGATTGATTTCTCATGTTCTCTTGCTAGTTTTGAGAAATCTTTCTTTTCCTTATCACTAACTGTGTCTGTCTTCAACATCTGAGATCCTGTCCTTACATTGGCCTAATCTGCTTCTAATACTTTCAAAGGAGTTTTTATTCTCCTGGATATCTACTTGGATCTGCTTTATGGAATCCATTTGTTTCCTACGTTGTGCTTCCATAATTTGCTTAAGCTCATTTATTTTTTTGTCTGTGTCTGCTCTAACATCACTAAGCATAGTGTGTATTTTGATAATCTCTGCAGTTATTAGAGAGATTATTTTTTATTTCATTTTTTCCAGAACCTCATTCAATTGCTTTGTTACTACTTCAGGGAGACCTGGTAGGGGGCTTTCATATTTTCTTGTCTTATTGCCCCCTGGGTTTGTGTTTGGTGAACTGGGTGTCTAAGATTGTGTCTTGTTTAAGTGCCTTCTCATTTATTTTCTTTTTTAGTTTAATTCCTAGAATGATACTTGTTAGTTGCTGTATTGGTTTGATCCTGTGTCCCCCCAAGGCCTCATGTAATTTGGATGGGGCTGAGTCTGGCATTGGTGATTGTTTTGTGGTCTGGCACAGCGATTGGTGATATGAGTGTTGCACCCACCCAGGAGTGGAGCCCACATAGTGTAAGGAAGGCATGTCTTTGTCCTCTCTCTCTTGCCAGTTTGCCTTGCTGTTTGGCAGCAACCATGAATGACTGCCCCACCATGCCACACTGCCTTGGAGCCAACTGAGTATGGACCCAAACCCCCCAAGCACTGTAAGAAATAAACCTTTCCTTCCCTAACTTTTGGTGTCAGGTATTTTGTCTTGGCAATGAGTGAAAAGTAACCAAGACAGAATTTGGTACCAGAGGAGTGGGGTTATTGATGTGACTAAACCTGATCATGTGGTTCAAGAGCCTTTGGAAATGGCTTGTAGGACGAGTTTGGAAAGGTTCAGAGATGTCACCTGAAAGAGTGGCACTGGAACAGCTTAGGCTGTTCCATACAGGAGATTCTGGTCAGAGCTCAGAAGACCAGAAATTTGATAGAAAGCTTGCCAGTAAAGACCAGGCTCAGGAGGTTTCTGCTGGGAAGAAGGACCACATTGGTTTTTGGACTCCACACAATGTATGTTATGGCTTGGCAGAAAGTTTGTCTACATTCTGCCCATGCCCAGAGACTTTGCCTGAGACTGAGATTAAGGGCGGAGAACTGAATAATCTGGCAAAAGAAATTTCAAGGCAACCAAATGTTGAAGTGGTGGCCTGGCTATTGTTGGGGGCTTTTAGTCAGATTTATATTGCCAATCAAGAGCAAGGAGTACAGAATGGTGATTTACAATGTTGTGAGTTTGGCCAGAAAGCTGTAGACTATAAAGATAGAGCTGAGATCTCGATTGCTGAGAAGGAATGAAGGAATAAAAATGATGGCCTGGGGGCATTTTGGGAAGCAATGGGCCTCCACCCTTTGCAACCTCAGACCATCAAAAGTGAAACAGCCCGCTTGGGCTACAATGCGAGCACAAGGCTGGCCTGAGCTACATAGTGCGACCCTGCCTTAAAAAAACTAGGGCCGAGAGTTTGGCTCAGTGGCGTAAGTGCCTGTGTGGTAGGCATGAAGCTGTGAGTTTGATCACTGGTGCCGCAAAAAAAAAAAAAAAAAAAAAAAAAAAAAAAAAAAAAAAAAAAAAAAAAAAAAAAAAAAAAAAAAAAAAAAAAAAAAAAAGTGAAACAGCTTGCTCTGAGGAAAAAGCTGCAGAGCACCATATTCCAGAGTGGCAATGGAAGCCACAGGAGGTTCCAAAATGATGACAGCTACACCAGGTTTCAAAACAGCAGTGGCCACACAAGATTCCAGAATGGTGGTGTCATACAGAAGCTTTTCCTCACAATCAGGTTCAGAGAGCTCAGTGATCCAGGCACTCAACCCCTACAGCCAAGAGAGAGGAAAGCCTGGCTACTGCTCCAGCTGGCAGTGGACCTTGGTGGCATCCATGTGCTGCTGCTTTTAAGTACAAGGAAAATGTGCAGCTTCTGCCCTGACTGCAGAGGGCAATATGTAAAGATGTATGGGTGAAGTCAAGGGTACAATGGAAAACCCAGAAGTTTGGAAAAGCCAGGAATATGGATCATCCAAAGAAAGCTATGGAAGTTAAAATCCCTGAAAGTGCCGTGGGGGTGGAATCAGTCAAGCCTTTTAGAGTTTGCAACTAGATTGCTTCAGATGCTGAGCATAGAACTCCAGGACTTAATGTTTGCACTGCTAGATTTTGGACTTGCTTTGGTTCCAATGCTTTGTATTTCCCTGTTTGTAACCTTTGGAATGGTAATGCTTATTTTGTGCCTTTGCATTTTGAAGTGTTTAACTTGTTTTCATTTGTACAGGGTGTTACAGTTAAGAGTTTGCCATAGATCTCAGAGGAGATTTGGGACTTGGACTTTTCAGCAATGCTGAAATTGTTAGGACAGTGGCAACTCTTGGAAATGGACTAAATGCCTTTTGTATAAAGGATACACATGAGTCCTTGGCGGGGGCAGTGGTGGAATGTATTGGTTTGATCCTGTGACCAACCCCCGCCAAGGCCTCATGTAATTTGGACAGGGCTGAGTCTGGCATTCATGATTCGTTTGTTGTCTGGTGCTGGGATTGGTGATGTGAATGTTGCACCCACCCAGGGATGGAGCTGAGATGTAGTGTAAGGAAGGTGTGTCTTTGCGCTCTCTCTCTCTTGCCGGTTCACCTTGCTGTTTGGTGGCTGCCATGAATGGCTGCCCCACCATGCCATGCTGCCTTGGAGTCAACTGAGTATGGAACAAAATCCCCAAGAACTGTAAGAAATAAACCTTCCCTTGTCTAATTTTGGGCATCAGGTATTCTGTCTTGGCAATAAGTGAAAAGTAACTAAGACAGTTGCCTGTGGTGGGTTGCTTTATTGGTGGTATTAAGGACATTCAGGTGGTGATCACTTCTCTGAGGTATCTTCCAAGTGTAACTGATTCCTGGGCTCCAAGTCTGTTGGAAGATCCCACCTCCTCAGTTTGTTAGAGATGAGAAGCTATTGCTCACCTAGCCCAGTCCCTGGTTCTTTGGCATCATGCCTCAGCACTCTCCATGACCCCAGTCAATCTCAGTCATGAACCATCAAGGCCAACAGCTATCCAGAACAATCATGTTACTTTTGGCTGCAGTGGCACCAACAGCGCCAAACACAGCCAACTAAACAATAAACTGAGCCAACTCTGATTTGCAACCCTCAACCATATAAACTGAATTTGTGACCATACAATAGAATGCAAAACAATCATATACAACACATAAATCCGCAATATGTCAATTCTGTCCTCAAGGGTCAGGACCCAAAATGGATTAAGGAGAAGATAGAGAAGTAGAAAAAGAGAAAGAGACTACAAGTAGGTTGGAGGACAAAGATGGGTCCCACCAACTTAGGGAAACTCATGAAGAAGACTGAGGGAAAAGAAGGCTAAAAGAGACAAAAGGTAGAACAGAACAAAACCACACGCAGAAGGAGGCCAGAAACCACACTCAAACTCAATAATAAGAATAATAATAAAATAAAGAAAAATAAAAAAACAAACTAAATAAAACAAACAAACAAGAAAAAAAATCCACTTCCAGGCTTTTCTCTGGATTCACTAGTAGATAGCCTGTGGAGACAGTGACCAAAATCGTGGCACTGTGTCCTCGCAAGTCAGCAGCTGCTCCACGATGGAGTAATAGACAACCTTAGCATGTCTGCCCTGAGAACAGACTCATTGGGCTCGCTGCAGTCCAAGCAGTTTCCATGGGTCTGTGCCCAGTTAGGAGCTGCTGAAGGAAGCCATCAACAGTTCTGGTTTTGGGCTTATCTGGCCTGACTTCAAAATGGCTCCTGGTCAATCACTCTTTCTTGTGGGAGGACAGAGTCCTCTGCACTCACCACCAGCCAGCACAGCCCTCCACATCCACTGTTCCCCTCCACTGCCAAGTCACTCCACAGAGGCCCTTGGGGTCGCCAGCTGCCACCAACACTGTGACCGTGCATCCCCAGGTTCCAACAGCTCCCCTCATGCAGTTAGTCCAGCTCTGAGCTAAGGCACCACCAGCTACTGCCGTCTTCTTCAGTGAAGTTTTTCTTTTCACTCTCTCTGTGGGCTTTGATTCAGACATCAGGCTCTTCCTGGGTCTAAGGGACCCACTTCCCTTCTTTTTGTCTTCCTCCCAATGGTATATTCCCACATCTAGATGGTGTCTCTCAGAGAGGCTTTCTCTGCTGTTTACTACTCTGCCATCTTCCCAGAAGTCTTATTGAGTTTCTAAGTGTTATGTATTTCATCTGTATGATCACTTGGGGTTTGACACTCTCTAGGCAAGAATAAACAAATTTTATCAAGAGATTAAGGCATGTATGACCAAAGTATGAGCACTAGAATGGAAAGGAAGATTGGGGAAGGAACCATGTCAGATGCTGTTCTTAAGGGATTGGAATAGTACTTGTAACCAGCTGACTCCTAGATCCACCTACAGGTGTAGCTGGAAACTGTCAGCAGGGAGCAGTGATTGGAGTCCCTTTTTATGTGTAGCCTATATTGCTATTACTTGCATGTCTTTGATTCTACTCCCTTGCTTAGTGTTCAAGACTAGGTTAAAGGGAGAACTGTGTCAGGGCAGGGGATGTAGCTCAGCAGCATAAGCACCTGTCTGGCAAGTACAAAGTCCTGTGTCCAATTCCTCATACCAAATAAGAGAGGGAGAGAGAAAGAGAGAGAGAGAGGAGAGGAGAGGAGAGGAGAGGAGAGGAGAGGAGAGGAGAGGAGAGAAGAGAAGAGAAGAGAAGAGAAGAGAAGAGAAGAGAAGAGAAGAGAAGAGAAGAGAAGAGAAAAGAGAAGAGAACTGTGTTAACCAAAATTTACCAAGGTCAGTTAAATCCCTTCAGTTATTACTTTTGGAACCATGTATGAAGTCTCTCAGCTCCTCTGTCAGTGTCAGCTGCTGAGATGGGTTACAGCCTCACTTGACCATGTGGCTTTCTGTGAAAGCATAGGAGACTTTTCCCTCTTTGGTGATGCTCCTATTTGGCACAATGTCTATTGGTTGAGTCCTGTTTTCTAAAGTCCAACAATCTTCTTGCTCAGGAGGTTGGGTGACTCATATAAATTGTAGGATCTTGTAGAGTTTCCCTCACGTCCTGTGTCCTTGTTAACCTTGGAAGGCCAGGACCAAAATATTGGCTATATTTTAAGCCAAGTTATCTTTTAACTTTGGTCTCCAAGTCTTAGTTATTGAACTAAAAAGGGGGAAGGTGAGCTGCACCAGAGATCAACTATCATTATCTCATCTGGATATCAAGCACTTTGAAATATCAAATATAGCCAGAGGACTGCTATGTCTTACAAATCATGGTTGTTTTAGAAGTTGAATCTCTGAGGAATGCTAACAGACAATGAGTATAAAGTTTTACAGAGAAAACTTGAGATCAAGAGCCACACGTAGCATTTCAGCATGACAATCATGATGACACTATTTTTGAAACACATTTATGTCCATCTTAGTATAGAATAGCCTTTTTAGTCAATCATCTCCATCAGATCACAAGACGTTAAATGACACAAAGAAATTCTCACCTAATTTGCTATACTTCAATAAAATGCTATCCAAGAAGAATGTCTATAAATGTACCTTAGAAGTTCATAATATCTAGCCTTTAATTTTTAGTGTGTGACATTACTTGGACCACTCAGTGCCCGAGCATCTCTAAGTGTAGTGACACATATATAACATACATATTACATGAGTTAAAAAATTATCATTTGGTGAGTGGTCTCATGTTGGCTTGGTGTGCACCTCTTATCACAAGTAGCTGGAACACAAGTAAGAGAATGGCAGATATCTGAGTCTAAAAGAAAATGTTACTGCCATAAACAACCCTAGTTTTACATCTTTGAAGACCTGTATATCCAGAAGGCATGAATATATTTAATACACCATGAAATTAGCAATAATGAGTGTCACAGTCATATGGAAACCTTTGTCTCTTAATTTAATTTTGTACCAAGAGTATTTTTAATAATAAAATCATATTGTTTTACTCACAGAAAACTTTATCTGTTGATGATAACTAATGTAAAGGTATTACAATAATATGCTTAACCGTGTTTATTGGTACATGTCTCCCATGGAGCTATAGATATCATTGGGGTTCCATTAGTGTGAATAAAGACTGAGATAACTATTTCTAGGTAGCTACTCCTTTATTCAGCAAGAGGAGTCTTGTGCAGCCACTTTCTCAAGCCCAAGGTATCCTCTTTTGGTTATCTTAGTGAAAATCTTTTTTTCTTTAGATCACCAGTGAGAACCAGGTTATAATAATTAACACATTAATTTTGACCAACAAAAGACTCCCAGGTTATTGTGCACAGAAAACAACAGGTATTTCATTTGTAAATTCAGCCTTGACATCTTTTTGATTGACTGGTAACCTGGATGATTTTAATTTTAATGACACTTATTTTATCAATAAGCTGACTTAAATTGTAAACATAAATATTTTAACCTATATAAACAGTTTTTCCATGGAAATCTTTAAAAAAAAAAAGGCAAAAAGAAAAAAGTTGTTGATCTCAAACAAAATAACTGTTGGCATTACAACCAGTCATTGACATGAACTGTACAGACTGGTAGACAAGCACACATAAGATTATTGTTTGTAAAACAGAGTGTACTCAGATATACTTGGCCATGGCCCTTTTACGAACCAGAAATAGCTATTATTTTAATAAGTGTAGTTAACAAGACAGCAGTGAAACTATCTGCACAATCTACTTAGAAGGGGAAAACCATTTTATCCATATCGTTTTCCAGAGTAGTTGGTATTTTCTCTCCTGAAAAGAAACTCCAGGTTCTCTATTGGTTTGCAGGTGTATGAAGTTCATGGCTTTTTTTCCTACTCTGCTCAGCTCACACCCACTCCTGCTGAGGCATGTGCTATGGCATCCAAGGTAGACCTTCCATATTGTGTGAATCAACAATGGAACATAAGCCCAACTGATTAGCAAGGCCTCTCCCATTCCCCTCTAAGGGCTGAGGCCTTTTGTCCCAAAACCTAGTCTTCTTGACATGGTGATTAGTCTGCCTCTCCTTACATGACTCCATTTTTCACCTGGAAAGAGGAAGAAAGGGTCTCCCCACAGTGGGCAGTTATCTTTCTTGCTGGCTGGGTAGCCTCACTGTCTACTTCTGTTGAAGTCTCTGATGATCTCTGGGTTGCTAAGGCCCCTGGTGTCTGATGAAGTCTCCTGAGGTTTGGTAGAGTCCTCTTGGTTTGGATCATTAACCTCCATTAGCCCTTCAACAGCTTTAATTACATTTACTATTCTAATTTTACTAACAATTCTAGAATTCGCTGTAGCAATAATTCAAGCCTATGTGTTCACTTTATTAGTGAGTCTATACTTACACAATAATACCTAATGACCCACCAAACACATGCCTACCATATTGTTAACACAAGTCCTTGACCACTTGCAGGAGCTCTGTCTGCTCTTTTACTTACATCAGGGTTAGTAATATGATTTCACCTCAGCTCTAAGACCCTCTTATTATTAAGCCTTTTAACCAACATACTCACCATATATCAATGATGTTGAGACATTGAGAAAGAACACATCAAGGCCACCATACAACAATTGTACAAAAAGGCCTACAATACAGAATAATCCTATTTATTATCTCTGAGGTGTTTTTCCTCCCCTCAGGGTTTTTTGTTTTTGTTTTTGTTTGATTTTTTTTTTGTTTGTTTGTTTTTTGTTTTTGTACCAGGGATTGAACTCATGACCTCATGCCTGCCAGGCAGGCACTTACACCACTGAGCTAAACCCCCGGCCTCCTTCTCAGTGTTTTTTGTTTTTGAGACTTTTATCACTCCAGCATGGCCCCAACCCCTGAACTAGGGAGATTCTTACCACCTGCGGGAATGAAACCCCTAAATCCCTTGGAAGTTCCTCTCCTCAACACATCAGTCCTACTAGCATCAATCATGTAATCACACCACAGTCTAACAAAAGGAAATTGAAAACAAATAATCCAAGCCCTAACAATTACAATTATTCTAGGCATCTACTTTACCCTACTCCAAGCCTCAGATGTTAGTTGAGTGAGCCAAAAATAGTTCAGTTTCTTATATATGACAAGGAAAGTATTACCAAACACGTACCTTGTAGTATGCAGTAAGTAGCTAAACTCATTTAAGATCATAGGACATTAGCAGAAACAGGGAGAAGGGTGAAAAAAAAAGGGTGAAAGGAAAAAGGGACCTGAGGCTGAAAGGAAAAAGGGACTCTAGTGTGAAATGAAAAGGAACTTGATAACTCAGGCTTCCTGTATTTATACAGTGAGACATCACTGATCCAATGTGCCTCCCACTGTTGCTCTCTCTATGATGTCAGCAATCTGTGAGACCTCCTAAATTTAGACTTGGGTAATCATTAGGGTGGTATTTGGTTTATGGTCAAATAGAGAGAAAGGAATGGCTCATAAAGTTTCCCAGTTTTAGGGTTATGGAAGCATGCATAATCATTAGGATGGTGTGGAATGTATAGTTGAAGGAAGGAAAGTGACTCAACTCTTTTGTTTCTATCTGTATTAGTCTCTGTCCCAGAATGAAGCCATCTTAGTCACTTTCTCATCACTGAGACACAATTCCTGATGCCTACAATTTAGAGGAAAGGTTTATTTTGGCTTACTGTTTGTAGAGGTTTAAATTCATAGTTTGCTGACGCCAAGACAGAGTGGCATGTCAGAGGAAAAACAGTTTATAGCATGGCAGCAGGAAGCAAAAAGAGCAATCAAGAGAGGAAGGAGGGAAATATACCCTTCTAGGCCATGTGAACACCTCCTCCAATAAGGATTTACTTCCTGACATTACGATTAGCTGTAAACTTATCTGTGGACTAATCCACCGATGAGTATCACACACCCACGATCCATTGCTTCTGAAAGCCCCACCAATGAGTATGAGGCTTTGAAGGGATACCTAGATATAAACTTTAGCATTCTATCTTGGCCCCCAAAAGATTCTGCATTCCTTTACGAAAAATGCATTTATTTCATTTCTAAGAGTTGCCAATGTCCTAAGAGTTTTAGCATTGCTGAAAAGCCCATGTCCAAAGTCTCCTTTGAGATTTAAGGCAAATCTTTTCTGTGAGCCCCTGTAAAAACAAAATGAAAGCTAAACACTGCTGACATGCAAAGGCACAAAGTAAACATATCCATTCCAAAAGGGAGAACTAGGAGAATAGACAGGAATGGGGCCAAAGCAAGACCAAAATCCATCAGGGCGAACATCAAATCCCATAGCTCCATATCTAGCATCTGGGGCAATCTATGGCAAGATGTGAGGGTCAGACTGCTTGGGCAGCCCCACCCCTTTAGGCACTACTGGTGATTTAGTCCTTTTGGCCTTTCTCTCGGCCCCAGCTTTGCTAATTGCTTGCAGCTTTACTCATATGTTCCATGTTCCTGGATTCTCCACTTTCTGGGGTCTCCAGTGTACTTTTGGCTTTATACTCAAAATTTCACTGACTGCCTTCTCTGGAGCACACTTGCTGGCCTCCCAGGTCTTCTGAAATATGGGTGGAAGCCTCCTTGAGCCTACAATTCTTCTGCTCTTCATACTTGTAAAACCAACAGTAAGCGAATGATGCCAAGTTCTACCACTCCCTGGAGCAGTAGCTGAGTCCATTTGCATCTTTCTAGTACTTGGGGAAGCCTCTGAATGCCTGGAGCATGGTGAACTGAATTCTAGGGAACCAATTCCTATTCCCTTGGCTGCCACTATTCCAGACCATGGTGCTCTGGGGCTCTCTGTTCTAAGCAAAGACTTTCGCCTTCACAATTCTGAGCCAGCAAAGGACAGGGCCTTGCTGGTTTCTGACATTTCCTCAAAGAATTTTTCCTGTTGTTCTGTTTCAAATCACTTGACTTCTTTTTAATACTAATTTTTTTGCAACCAAATTGTTATGGTTTGCATCTAGATGTCCCCCTAAAGCCTCATTCAGTCATGGGGGGCAGGCTTTATCAGAGTTGAATGAATCTTGTTGGAGACTACTATGAAGCAGCTCTGAGCAGGATTTAAAATTGACTAATTGGCATTTTATTTATCTGTGAGGCCAGGCCTAGGTCCTCTGCCTGGTAAAGGGAGCTGATTCACAGTAAATGAACCTCTATGAATCACTGATCCTGACCAAGGCCTGTAGTGGCCAATGAGGTAAGGGATACCTTAAGGGGCAAGGTAAAGAAGGTTGCAGCTGAGGACATCTTGGCTCCATAATCAATTACGTTAATAGAGACTGCCCTGCAGGCATCTTACTCTGCAGACATCTCAGCCCCACCGCAAGTGCCATTTTGGAGATAAGATAGTTCTTTCCTGACATTTTTTTCCTACTTGGAGATGTCCTTGAAATGACTCCCAAGTCCTGCTCAGTTCTGGCACCTCCCTCAGTATCCCCTCTCTTTGTGTACAATGGAAATAAATATGGGTGGTCCAGAGAAGCTCTTTGTCTTAGCCCTCATCTCAGCTACAGAGTCAAGAACTCTGTAGGGGCTTTGACCCTCCTGGAGCCCTAAAACCATACCATTTGTCTCATTTATCTAAGCCTTTGCTGTACACTCATTCGGGAGGTTGGGAATCTAGGCCAGGTCCCCGATAAATCTAGATTTTGTGATGATTCATAGTGCAATGCTGGGATTAAGGATGCTGGGACTAAGGCTGGGATTACTCAGTCACTCCGCTGATTGGACTGGCACCACCCTAACCCCAGCAGTCTGGATAACATAAAAGGGGCAGAAAAAGGCTGCTTTCCCAGTTTTTGCTCTTATTGCTTTTACTGTCTTCTGCTGCCATGAACTGTTGCTCCTGTTACATGTCACCCTGCCTTGGAGCCAGTGGATTATGAACTGAAACCTCTACAAATTGTGAGCTAAACAAACCTTTACTTTCTTAATTTTGGGGATCAGGTATTTTGTCTCAGCAACAAGAGAAAAGTAACAAGTTCTTTGCTTCACCTTTGCAGGCCCCAGCTTTACCAGAGCTCCCTCTCTGGTCAAATGCAATACTTTTTAAAGTATTATACTGAGTTATTTGCTCTTGATTCACAAGGTAGGGCTGGCTAAAAGTTCCCAACAGTACTACCTAAGCCACAGCCTAAATGTTTGGTTTCCTTGAAATGTCCTCTGCCAGATTAATTAGTCCACTGTCGTTAATCTGAATCTCCTGTAAAGTCTCTGAACATGAGTGAAATGTAGACAAATTTTGCAACAAAGCATAACACACATGGCCTGGATTCCAACTGCCAGAGCAATTCTTTTCCCCACTTCTTGAAATCTCTTGAGTCTGGTCCTTTATGGTTGCATTATAGTCAACGTTCTGGTCTTCTGAGCATGGCCTCACAGCATTCTACAACTGCTTCTCCCACCAGCATCTCCAAACCTTTCCAAACTCCCCTCACAGACTGGTTCACATCACAGCAAAGATCCCACTTCTATGGCCCAAAATCTGTGTTAATTACTTTCTTATTTCTGGGACACAATACCCAACACCTACAACTTCAGGGAAGAAAAGTTTATTTTGGCTCGCAGTTCCTAGACAATTCAGTACATAGTCAGCTGACTCCAAGGTAGGGAAACATAGCTGAGGGGTATGGCAGAGGAGGGTTGCTTATGCAACGGCAGTGAAACAGAGAGAGTAACCAAGGGACAAGAGAGGAGATATACCCTTCTGGGCCATGCTACCTGTGACCCACCTCCTCCAATTAGGTGTTGTAAGAAGCAAAAAATTTAAATGTTCTATGTTCAGGAAAACATCTTTTAGCCTAAGGATGTGACTGGGGCCATGCATCTGAGAAAGCCTGTAAACAAAGGTAGGGTGGGTAAATAGTCAACTAAGTATGGAATTCACTATACAAACTCTGGAAAAACAATGATACTTAAAAACATGATCCCTGTAGTTTAATCATTTGTTTTTAAAAACCCAGAGAGCGAGGAGTAAAAAAGTTAGGCTTCCACCCAACAGACTGTCACCCTAAGAGGAGGGGATTGAATGTTAAGAAGAGGAGAGAACTACACATTAAGGTTTATATTGCTCTTTGTGACCACTCTGAGTGTGTCAGTCTGTTGGGCTGGCATCCCATTCTTGCAAGGATAAGAAAGAAAAGTCTGTTTTACTCCTTTTCCTGCTTCTAAAGTCCATTCTTTAGGTCTCAACAAGTGAACACATTTCTCACAGTTGAGGCGGCTTGCTCTGGGATTTCTGCACCCACATGGACTGGGTCCTGGTGGAGAGGGAAATACATCCCACCCCATTTTTGAGGGGCCCACTCTGCCCATATTCTGTCTCCTTGAAGAAGCTATGAAACACCTGAGACTATTGTTCTGAAGACGACAAAAACAGTGCAGAGAAACTAAGTAATACCATGTATGAGTCAAGGTAGGAAAACTGGACTGTAAGTGCTGCCTTGGTAGTCAAGGGGGGTTTTGGGGGGGGGTCAAATGTGTGGCCGAGACACAAAGCAAGTGTGGCACGTTACATGGTTTTGTTCTCCTGCAAGAAAAGCTGCCAGAAAAGAACACGTGATGGAGTGGGGGCAGGGGGGGTTGTTAAATGCACAGAGGGGTAATTCAGGGACCACAAAATATCTCCATTGTGTATGGGGGTTGAATGTGCAGGAAAGTGGCTCTCAGGATGTACAGGAGCCTCCATCAGGGGAGTTAAATACAAAGGGAAATAGCCACAGGGACCAGTCAAAAATAAGAAATAAAACCTCTAGGCCTAAAGAAACAAAGACAGGGAAAAGGAATTGTTCTGGGGACATTGTCTCAGATAGTCTACTGGGAAAAATGTTAGATGTCTAGGGACCCTGGAGGGCTGGGTAGTCCTGGGACAAATGTCAGAGGGCTGGAAAGATAGCTCGCTCTCATACCAAAGGTTAAAAAAAAATTAAAGGAATAAAAAAAAAGATAATAGAGACATTTTATAATCAGGTTTGTTATAGAAAGTAACCAGTAAGTAAGATACAGAAAAAATATAAAGAAAGTCATAAGTATAAAGATATATTTTTGATGTGAGAAGATTTTGTGGAAGCTATGAAACACTTGAGACCATTGTTCTAAAGACAACAAAACCAGTGCAGGGAAACTAAGTAATATTATATATGAGTCAAGGTAGAAAAACTGGACTATAAGTACTGCCTTGGTAGTCAAGGGGGGCTTTTGGGAGGTCAAATGTGTGACCGAGATGTGTCCTAGACTAAGGTTTTACCTTACCAGGATAGAAAAAGGAAAGATAATAACAAAATTAGAAGGCCTGGACACATTAAAATATTATGTATGGTTTATTGCTGACACTACCAATGATAGTCATTTCACTTCTAGCACAGCACTCTGACCTAAAAGTAATTGTTTGTGTGTCTGTGTTTCTTGTTTGTTTAAACTGATTAACATACCTAAAGTTGATTTGTTAAAGCTTTTTGAGCTTATATCAATTTTATTTTCCTTTAAGTCCTTTTTTTCCCCTGGTGTCTTTTACACACACACCAGGTTATAGGTTTTTGGAAATAGCTAAGTCCACTTAAACATTAACAGAAGGAATCAGCCAGGCTTGGTGGCGCACGCCTTTAATCCCAGCACTCGGGAGGCTGAGGTAGGTGGAGCGTTGTGAGTTCGAGGCCCGCTTGGGCTGCAACGCGAGCGCAAGGCTGGCCTGAACTACATAGTGCGACCCTGTCTCAAAAAACCAGGGCTGGGAGGTTGGCTCAGTGGTTTAAGCGCCTGCCCTGGCAGGCGTGAGGCTGTGAGTTTGATCCCTGGTGCCGCAAAAAAAAAAAAAAAAAAAAAAAAACATTAACAGAAGGAAGGTTAAAAGGCTTAAAACTTGAGACTGACAAATAAAAACCTTAGTTTGATAAAAGAAATGTTCTATATATTTTAAATTAACTTGTATGTTTCTATATGTCAGTTTCATGTCCTACTTGGGTTGGCTTATAAATAAACACTCATGATATTAGCCCAAATATTTTTTGGTTCACGTGGCTTAACAGTGAGCTAAACAGTTGGTAAAAGTAAAAATGTCTTTAAAGCTGGTGACATGTTTCCCTTCAGGCTGTTAGCCAATCTCAAAATTGGTTTGACAAATGCAATGCCTATTGTCTCTATACAATAATTTTAAAATGATATACAGCTCAAGAAGGTATTGTTATTATTGGTTCTCATAACTTATCTAAAATGATTGTTAAAATAATTTAGTGGACTGGTGATCCACCTCAACAAAAATTAGTAAATATATCATTGCAATTATTATTGTAATGTGTTTGCACTGGCTATAACAAAAGATTAAGTTCTCTATGGGTAAAAGAATGCAATTTTCTTAAGATATTAAGATGCTCTTAAACTTACAAAACTAGATTTAAGAACAAGGATTCTACGTTGTATCTAGTTTCTTGTGTTTTCCACGGTTGAACCTTTCGTTACTAAAAGTGAGTTTTAAAAGTTAGATCAAATACCTTAATAAAGGTCTTTAATCATCAGTTTATGATGGGTTAAATAAACAATTACAATCTTAGTTTATGGCATAACTTACAAGTGGATATATATAGTGCTATAAGTCTAGGCTTTAAAGTTGAGTTTGTAAAGGTAAAACTACATAAGTTTGATACATACTTATTAACTAATGAGTGTTCTTATTCATATAATCTAGTCTAAGTTTGGTCATGCTACTTAAAACTTGGTATAAATCTATCGGCTTTAATTAAGAAAAAGTTTTGTGATTATATAAATAAGACACACTTATATGTTAGATAATAAGTCTACTTGTGGTCAACAACATTATTTTTTAAACTTACAAGAGATATAGCTATAACACTAATTACTGCTATGCTGGTAACTTTCTAACTAAAGCTGTTTGTGGTGGTTAACCTTTTTATAATTGTCATATGATTACATTATACTAGTAGGTAACTCGTGGTTATTAAGTGACATCTCCAAATTTTTAAACCCTCTATGACTTCCTTACAAAGGTCACAGGTCCCTAGATATAAAAATCTCTAGGGGAAATTTTTGGATTGTGTACAGTTCCTTTCTCCTGTCTCCTAATCTGTTAATAAAGATTTAAAGAGCTATGTGCCAGGAACAAAGGTACTTGTTCTAAAAATAAGTGACAGATTTCTATATAACTGACAAAGATGCCTAAGCTGGTCACTACCAAGAACAAATCAGGTTGTTGCTTTGGGTTGGGCTGCATGTACAGCATGACCTCAAGGTAAGGCAGGCATTTCACACAATCTGACTTCACTGGACCTAAACAGAGCCCCAATTTTTTCTTTTCTTTTTCCCTTTATCTGTCACCAAATATACACAAGGAGAGATATGGGGCTCTCATATTTGGGCAGGGCTAAGGACCTCTCCACTATGAGAATCAAGGATCAATTTCTAAACAACTATATACTGGCCATTTCTTCCACTGTCTCCTCTCCCAGACTATACAGGATTTCTCTCCCAGACTCTGTCACTAAAGTTTACCATTCATCAGTTACAGCTGGGAGACCTGGTGCTGATAAAGACCTGGAAAAAAGGTAAGTTCCACGTCAATTGGAAAAATTCTTATCAAGTGCTCCTACCCACCAAAATGGCCATGCAGACAGTTAAAAAGGGTCATACTCATTATACTTTAGTAAAGAGATTAATAACACAACGTCTCCAAACAAAAGTCCAAAAATGACAGTCTATGGGTTAAGGAGCAAATATGGTAAGAGACACCTTGTGTGGAGGCTGGCTCTAAAGTGATTAATAACTCCACTTCAGGTAAATAAAAAACAACATTCGCTTCTTCTCAAACTAAATCTCCACCACGGCCAGCAAATGATCTGCAAAAGGTAGAAGACCTGAAACAAACTTTAGAGATTGAGACTGGCTGTGGAGATACAAGTGTCTGGGTTAAATGGGTTAAATTTTCAGTCTGATGCCCACAGACTCAGGTGGTCCATTTTCCCCTTGGATGATACACAGATCCTCAAAACAATTCTCTACAAGTGGGCTTTCTACCAGGACAGGGAGGCCTGGGAAAATGAGATCTGGAAGTCTTCTTTCTGCAGTTCCCTGCACTTCAGAGATTGGACCCAAGGTTGTGCCAACCCCACCTCTTTCTGCATAAGAAATGGAAATCAATCCTCTTGGCTCTCAAGACAGGATGCAAAGTTTCACAGACCAATGGAAAACTCACCACCTATACCAAAATTCTAAAGGTCATCGTGAGCCAGACAGTGGTAACTACTCAAACCTCCATGTACGCGGGGCAGATATCTGGTGGTTTGTGGAAAAACCAACCTTCTTGACCAGCTGCTATCTAACTGGTCAGGGACTTCTGCCCTGATTCAATGGGCCATTCTATTTAATCTAACATTTTGTCAATTTCCAAAAAAGATGCCTGGTCACCAAAGTAAGAGGCCAGCACCAGGTACCTTCAACTCCAACATCTTTATAGACTCACATGATGTTTCAAGGCAGAGGTCCTTAATAAATTCAAGACAAAAAAAAAAAATCATATAGCTGCTGTGTCAGTTCTCTTTTAGCGGCCAACGGTAAATAAAATAAACTAGATTAATGCCAATCTGTGATAAAAATGAGACAAAATATGATTTTAAAAAAGATTTATAAGAAACAAACATTTAAAATGGCCTATTTTCAGCAAAAGTTCTCTTAGCCTAAGCATGTGACTGAGGCCACACATCTAGGTCTCTAAACAAAAGGAGGAGGGAAACTAGTCAATGAATAGTCAATAGTCAATAGTCAATGAATAGTCAATAGTGAAATTCACTACACAAACTCTGGGAAAGCACTTATAGTTAAAAAGTTACTCCCTGCGGTCCAATCATTTGCTTTTTTAAACCCACAAATTGCTTACAGAGGAAGTGGGGTAAAAAAAGTTAGGCACCCATTGAACAGACTGTAACCCCAAGTACTTGGCCAGCAAACGGAGAGAACTGCATGTTAGGAGGAGGAGGAGAGGAAGAGGAGGAAACTGTGTCTTAGGATTTATATTGTTCTTTGTGACCATTCGCTTGTGTCAGTCTGCTGGGATGGCATCCTATTGTAGCTATAGTAAGAAATAAAAGTCTTGATTTTGCTGCCTTTGCTTTGTCTAAAGACCATTCTTTGGGTCTGGAAAAGTGAACATATTACCATAGAGTCACCTCCCAACTTCACATTTAGCTATAAACTTGTCAATGGATTCATCCCCCCTGCCCCATGTTCCAGCCACATCCTCAAAGCCCCACTTTTGATCACATGAGGCTTTGGGGGGACATCTAGATATAAAACCTAATAAAGCCTTAGCAACAGTAAGTGAATCTTGACCTATACACATGGCAGTGTGGGATGGACTGACTCGGACGGTAGCTGAACGTGGACATTTGTGTACTTACATCCCCCTGTGTCTAGAAAGGCATAATGAAACTGGCACTTCCCCTCATCAGCATTTTGGGTGGCTGCCACCTGAACGCTCTATAAGTACCATACAGGCTCAGAGGACAGAATGGACTGGGAGATAAAATGCCACCTACCAGCACAGGACACACAAATCCCCTCTGGGCACAGAGTGGCGATGTGGGTCTCCCTTGGGGCCATATTTGCCTTACAACTGCACTGGCAGCTGCACCGTGGGGTGGCTTTTCCTGTCTGGCCACATTTATGACAACTGCCCCACTAGAAGCAGAAATCTGCCAGTAGTGAGAGCCTGCTGTCCCCAGGGGCCTGGCATATGGGGACTACCCCCTCCATTTGTGCCTCAAGCGCAAGTCTTTTAAAAATCTGGTATAGGGCTGGAGTGTGGTTCAGTGGCAGAGGCTAGCATGCTCCAGGCCCTGGGTTCCAACCCCAACACTAGGAGGGCAAACTGATAGCAACTAGAATTTGCCATAAAGAGAAAGATAGGGAGGATGAAAAACTTGTTATTCTGGGTGATGGAGTCCAGGATGAGCTTCCAGCTTCTTGTGAGTGGTGAACAAAGAACCGGATGTTACACAGAACAGTAAGGAAAAAGCGGCTAAGTTTAATGAAGGTAAACGGAGAAGGTGTAGTCAGAGCAAGTGGGTTTTATACCAGCAGAAAAAGAAAATGGCAAAAGTGGAAAGAAAAAAGACACGGGCACTAGATGCGTGACAGATCAAGAATTTCCAGGGGTCTTTGTTAGTTTTATTTCCTGCCTCTAGAGTTGGCCCTGGGGCATTGCCCAAGTTCAGTGGCCCCATACCCCCTAATTGTACTATCTGTATTATTTCCTCTTGAGAGAACTGGTCCCCCCAAATCTTAAGGGTAGAAGGTGGAATGTCCATCTTCTATAGCTACTTCCAGCTGAATAGGGACACTAACTTTACCTACCTGGAGACCAAGTACCATTCACCACCCTGCCTGATCTAGGAGGACTAAGGGAGCTGTACTCCTTGTCTGAGGAGTTTTAGATGAGCTGGGGATTTCTTGATGAGCTAAGGTTTTGGCTCTTGGCTGGGGCCACTTTAGTAGTTTAGTGGTTGTTCAACAAGGAGAGACAAATGTGACTGAGATTAAATATGTATGGTTCAAATAGTAAGGCTAGGAGAAGCATGAACAAAGGAGATGTTGATCTCTGGGCCAGATAGACAAAGGTACATGCTCCTTTTCAGTTTGCTGGAAGACACGAGTAAGAATTAGTGCCACACAGGAAGAAAAGTCCTTGAGTCTCAAGACCAAAATTTTTAATAGTGAAACATATGGATGAGCTGATTATTTTCATTTTCCCAGACAGATGAAGTCATTCAGCAGCTGAAAGGGCCCTTATAGTACCTGTAGTAGTTCTGTTTTCCCAAAGTATAGAATTTCTTTTGGTATCCACGAGCAGTTTTTCAGTTGAGTTTTTATAACCAGGCATAACCTCAAGAAACTTGAGGCCATCTGCTGGTGCATAGGTGGATAAGGTTTGTGGTCTCTCTTCTTCATTTTCTGGGGCCTCGGAGGGCTTGTGTTTTTCCCTGGAGAGGTGACTCCAACAAGTATTGGGAGCTAGGGTCCATGGGAATAGAAAAAAAGGCATCTTTGAGATCAAGGACAGAGAACTAGTTAGTGTCTCCTGGGATCTGTGCAAGGAGGATGTATGAGGGGTCTGACACAAGGACAGCAAATAGACACCACCGCCTCATTGGTGATTCTGAGATCTTGCACTAGGTGATGTTCTCCCAGTGGCTTGACTATTGGTAAAATTGGGATGTGTCGCATGGGGACTGGTGTGGCACTAGCAATCCAGTAGCCAAAAATATATCAGTAATGGCCTTTAGAGAATCTAGCCTCTCTCTTTTTCTTTTTCTGTCTTTTTCTTTCTTTCTTTCTTTCTTTTTTTCTTTCTTTCATTTGTTTGAGACAGAGTCTCACTCTATAGTTCAGGCTAGCTTTGAACTTACTATGTAGCCCAGGCTGGCCTCAAAGTCATGGCAATCCTCCTGCCTCAGCCTCTCAAGTGCTGGGATTATAGGCATGCACCAGCATGCCCGGACTTAGCCTCTCTTTTAAGAGGATACTGCCTTCTGTGATAGTATAGATCAGGATTCTTGAGCTACATAATTACCAGTGACCTAGACAGCCCTCCCTGGGATGCCATTATACCACACTTGAGGATCAACTCCTGGCAGAGAAATCAGGCCCCATGGAACCAGGCTGGTGAGGTCCCTGACAGGTTGCCAGAGGTTTGAATGACAGAGTGACTCCGAGTAGCAGGAGTATATCCTTTCCAATTACTTATATGGGGCACTTTGGTATTATCACAAAGGCAGTTTGGAAAAGGAAATCTCCCAACCGGCAGTTCAGACTGGGAGAGGAAGAAACCTAACCAGTTAATTTCTTCAAGACCCACAAAAACAGGAACAGGACAACTCACCTTAGTGAGAGGTTTGAATGAAGACGCCCCCATATTGAGAAACTTACCTGTGATGTCCAGAGTTACTGAAGGCTCCTGCAAGGTAATGGTGCAGTTTCGTGCGGGGGCCACACAGGCCATTTCAGGCACTCTCAGACACTGTCCAGGCATTCTTCCACGGTCACCATGGGGATACATGGCCTCATCCTCTCCTGGGAATGAGAGAAGTCCCTCTACCAGTACCAAGGCTCCTCAATGTTCAGACAGATTCAGTAAGCACTCAGCAACTTTTAGGGCACTCTTGCCCAGTACCCTGATGGCTTATATTTAAAACACTCAGACTGTCTCCCTTGCTCTTCAGATTTCCCTGGTTCTCCCTTGGTGCCATGGGCTTTAGTATGAGCCTTGTTCCTTAGGGCCAATGTAGCTTTAGCCTGTCTCTTTTCCTTACTCAACTTCGTGTAAGCTGCACTGACCAATTGACTTATCCCAGCTTATTGGTGCCTATTAGTTCTTGGCTCTTCCTCCCAATGTCTGGAGCTGACTAGCTAATAACATACTGGCACAGCATAAGTTGACCTTCTGTAGACTCTAGGTTCAAATTAGTGTATTTACAGAGTGCCTCTTCAAGCCAGTGTTAGAAAGCAACTGGATTTTTATCAGATCCCAGACTGACAGTCCTGAGCTTATCATAATTTATAGGCTTGGGCATTCCCTTGCACATCCCTGCTAAGATGGCCTAGAACTATAACCTTCCTTTGGTTTCTCCATCTCCAGTGTTATAATCTCATCCAAACCCTGCTTGGAGTCCAAATAATACATCAGTAGGTTGACTACCATCAGGTCTCATCACTGGCCCACCCTGGAGCTACAATAATCCTCTTTCTATTGTGATGCAGCAAGAAACCAGAATGAGTGGGACATCTTGCCAGGTCAGATCAAAAGCTATAGTCAGAGTATGGAATCAGTCAGCAGACTTTTCAGGATCCTCAGAAAATTTATCCTGTTTTTTCTTTTCTTTTCTTTTCTTTTTTTTTTTTTTTTTTTTTTTTTTTTTTTTTTTTTTTTTTTTTTTTTTTTTTTTTTTTTTTTTTTTTTTTTTTTTTTTCTTTTCTTTTCTTTCATTTTGGCTTTTTGAGATCGGGTCTCACCATGCTGTTCAGGCTGGCCTTAAGCTCACTTTATAGCCCAGGCTGGTCTTGAACTCACAATGATCATCCTGCCTCAGCCTCCTGAGTGCTGGGATTACAGGCGTGTGCCACCACACCCAGCTACCCTGTTTTTTTCTTGCATTGCTGAATATCCACGACTAACAAAGGAACCTGAACTCAAATGGTGTCATCCACACCTGCCGCTTCTAGAAGGGGCAGAATGGTGGCAGGCTTAGATGTTTAGTTTCCTGTGTCCAGAGGCCTTATGGTAGGCAGAGCCCAACCCAGTATGAGGTGGGCTCAGGAAATTGTCTTAATCTTCTGGAGGGACTGACTATGCAAGTTGGTAATAAGGTAGCCTATGGTGGGGGCGGGGGTTTGAATTTATCCCTGCGTCTGAGAATGCATTTAAGCAAGGAGTCTGGTAGAATGGATGTAGTGTTTCCCATTATGGGTCTGTGGGCAGGATGAGTAAGAATTAGGTTGTGGGAACCTCACAGAGCATCTGTTCAGCCCCAGAGCATCTCCTGGTAAAGTCAAACTCCATGAGGTTACATCATAGGAACTTTTCAGAGCATTCCTTGGGTCAGTGTCTGCATGGGGAACTTACAGAGCATCCTCTGGGTCAATCCCTGACCTATTTAGCCCCAGAGCACCCCCGGGTAAAGATGAACTCCTTGGAATTCAGATCCCAGATATATCTGGCCTTGGTGGATACCAGCACCACTTCCTTTAGATTTTGGGATTTCTCACTTTGATCCCAACCCATTTCTCAGACAGGGAGTCCGAAGCTGAGGTGCCCTACTGGCTGAATGACTCTAGCCAATTATAAGATCACGGTATACCAGTTATAACATTATGGTATGCCAGTCTAAGGAGGGGTAGTAAGAGCTTCCCCATTGATAAATTTTCCTGCATAGATGCCTGGAGACCCTGGCTGACAGAGGAGAGTAATTTGACAAATGATCAGTTATGACCCACTGTTTGGGAAAGCAGGGCCCCTGCATCCTGGTAAGTTTTCCCCAATCCGCAAGTAAGGGAAGGTAGAGCTTGCTTAGAAAGAGCTGAGGAAAGTGTCATGGGTGAGGAATCTGATAGGTGGCAGACTAAGAACTGGAGGATAGGAGTCATGCCCGGAGAAAGAGACCAAGCAAATGAAAGGCCATGTGATCTGCTATTAGCCTAGGAGAGGTGGGATTTTGGACCGCACTGCCATTGGTAGCCTAGGCAGGACCTAACTTTAAAGCTTGAGCCCTTGTGTATACCATCACCTCACTCTAGCCCCTTCCTTTGTACCCCAATTCTCTGCACTTTCACTAGCTTATGGCACAAAATGATATGAGTGATAGATTCTGCTAGCCTGGGGCTTAGCTATCTGTAACATGACATCCCCTCAACTTGGTACTGGACCCAGAGAAACAACTTAGCTCTCCAAGAGTAACCTCTGTGTTCTCCTTCTCATTCCAGAGATAAACCTCCCACTCCCTTTTTGTGTGTGTACCGAGCCCTCTCCAGTCCCAAGACTCCACAACCACCCAAACCTCCACCCCCAGCCCCCTGTAAATCTTTCTGTCTCCTGTTTTATACAGGCAGATGCTCCTTCAAATCAGCTGTTAATATGTCATTTTGCCCACCTCCCAAACTCCTCCCCCAGCCAGAACTGATAAAAGTAACTACATTTCTTTGTTCTTGTTGAGAGCTTCTACACCGTCCCTCCCCCTAAAGCTCTCCCATGCCCTCTGCATTAAAGGCCTCCTCCTCATCTCTCACTCTCATTTTCTCTGCGCTGCTTCAGACTGAGTGCCCCAAAATACTCAGTCAGTGAGTTTCCTGGTAATTGCAAGCTTCACAATGAAAAATGAGTTAACAACTACAGGACGCATATCATTTTTGATAGGGAGATAAACTTGAGGCCAATATTATCATAATAATAACAGAACTATGTAGGATGGAGGGAATAAGAGGGCCAATATTAGAGAAGAAATATAGAGAGATCCCTGGAAAAAAATATCTATAGGCAAGAACCAAAAAGCAGTGCTAGTGAGATAGGACCTCTAAATGATACAAAGGCAATATTATTACTCCCAACCTCCTAGATGTCTGATACGCTGACTTCAAGTTCTCTAAAATCAGAGAATGCGTTCTGAGGAAGGACAGAGGTTAAGAGTAGGAAATTTTATTGAGGGGGAGGCAGCTTTTGCCTGAGAAAGACAGGAAGGAACCTAGAAAGTGGTTTGTCAATGAGCCCGCTTCTTAAAGGAAGTTTTATAGAGAAAAATCACAAGGTCGATCCAAGGTAGGAAAAAAAACTATGATCAACCATTAAGATTATAAGTCTTGAAGGGCCTATCCCTATTTCCCTGCCTATAACATTTCTACCTAACTTTGCTGTCTATAACACTAGGACGCAGGCAGTTTGCAGCAGATAGCCGAGAAGGGCTTGGGAAGTGCCTTTCCTGCAGCTCTGTGGGCCTCTCTTACCAGCTGGGAAAACACAGAACTCACCACTACCCTCCAGTTCCCTGCCTCTCCCTGATTTCTAAAATCAGGGTTGAAAAAGGTAAGGATTTGAGACAGGGAGAGAGAAGAAAGAAAAAAAAAAGAGAGAGAGAGAAAAAAGCCTTTGACTGAGTTTACAGAATCAAGGTCTCCGCAGTCTCCACGTTGCTTTTTACCTGCTGGCTGGCTCCACCAAGTGGCTAAAGGGGTCCAGCAGAGGTTTCCAGGTTCTTGTTTGTGACGAGCAAAGAATCAGCACCAAAGGATAAGGAAAAAGCGGCTAAGCTTAATGAAATTATTGAAGAATGGATGCTTAGTGGAAGTGAGTTTGTGCCAGCAAGAAAAAAAAAAAAAACTGGCGTAAGCAAAAGAAAAATGGCACAGGCACTGATTGTGTGGCAGGTTCAGCACACGCGCCTCCTGGTTTGGAATCTCAGGAATTTCTTTGTTATTTTTGTTTCTGCCTCTAAGCAATAGACCTCAGGACAGAGCTCGTGGGGGAGGGGAGAGGACGGCTGGGGCATTTCCCAGGTTCAGGTTACTGGGGAGGAGTGGCCCCAGAGCCCCTAATTGTACCATCTATATTAAAACGACTCAGAGGCAGGGAGCAGCACCAATTCCAAAGGGCACGCCTTGGGTGAGGGCGCTGTAGATCCCGGAGCAGAGCAGATTCAAACCAAGGACCACCTGGGCTCAGGTCACTGCAGCTGTCTCAGCCTGAAACATAACTAACACTTGCCACAAGAGGGTGGGGTTCTCTGGCAGAGCCAGAACTGGCTCAGGGGCCAAGGTGGCTACAGGAATTCTGGCTGCTGACACTTTTGCCAGATGGGGAAATGTCACAGGAAAGATTCAGTCTGGGGCATGAGCGAGTAGCGGGCTGGCAGAAGGCCATGCAGGCCTCCATGATGCTATGGTGTGTGATTGTTATGGTGATGTGGGGGAAAGAAACTCCCCACCTACTAGATGTCCAGTATGAGTCTGTGTTTTCTAAAATCAAAGAATGAATTTTAGGGACAATGGAGGTAAAAAGCAGAATATGTTTATTGAGAGAAAGAAAGCTTCTGTCTGAGAGAGAGAGAGACAGAAGGAGTCCCAAGTGGGTTGCCAAAGACTCTGCCATCTCTAGGAATTTTATAGGCAAAACCATGAGGTGAGGCAGGTCCAAGGTGGGGAAAAATGGGAACTAAGGCAGGCAGGCATGAGGTGGAACAGAACTATGGTCAACCAGTAAGATTATGAGTGTAGTTACTCAGGTAAAATTGATAAAATCAGGATCAAATGGGGAGGCGAGTCACATAGCAAGCTGGCTGTAGGGGGTTGGGTTAGTGACTCTTGGCTTTCTCAGAGTGATAGAGACCTATTTAGGATACCAATCCTTAGGACTGGGGTGTATTTGTTTGATATTTTGTCTTGAGGTCTGGCCCACAGTGGGAGGTGTCTGTCTCCTCCGAGCTTACAAGATATCTGGTCTTCTGCCCTGGCTCCTTTAAGGGCCTAGCCCTGTCTGACTGCCTATAATATTTCTAATTAACCCAGCTGCCTATAGCAAGAGGAAGTGGAGCTTGAAGGGCCATGCAGGGTGGAGACAGGACAGATTCGCCCACACAAAGCTGAGGCGGAGCACACTCCATGCCTGGTCCTTGTGTTACAGGCAGCTAAGTTAGATAGAAATGTTATAGGCAGTCAGACAGGGCTGGGCCTTCGAAGGAGCCAGTGGAGAAGGCCAGACACCTTGCAACTGTGGGGGAGACAGACACCTCTGCTGTGGGCCAGACTTCAAGACAAAAGATCAAACAAATGCACCCATATCTAAAAGACTGATATTCTAAATAGTTCTCTATCACCCTGAAGAAGCCAGAAGTCACCATCCCAACCCCCATGGGAAGAGTCACTGCTCCTTAAACATGCCCACTTTCTACATGACTGCTTCCCCATTTGTCCCCAATTTAATCAATTTTACCTGAGCAATTAATCTTATTGGTGAACCATAGTTCTGTCCCACCTCATGCCCACCTTGCAAGTTCCCAGGTTTGCCTCACCTTGGACCTGTCTCACCTTGTGGTTTTACACTAGAAATGTCCCTAAAAAAGACAGAGTCATTGGCAACCCGCTCGGGACCCCTTCTGTCTCTGAGACGAATGGTTTCTTTCTCTCAATAAATATATTCTGCTCTTAACCTCCGTTGTTCGTAAAATTAATTCTTCAAATTGAAAAAACACAAACTCGTAGCAGGCATATAGTGAGTTAAAAGTTTCATTCCCCTATATCATTGTGGGCCCTGAGAACTCTTCCCCTAGGGAAAAAGCTCTGCCTGGATGATGGGTGTGGGTGTCCTCAGCCCTTTGTCCTCCAGCAAAGTGGAATATTGGGGGGGGTCTGGTGTGTGTCTCACTAGGCTGGGAGTTGAGGTGTTCAGATCTAGACACCCCCACCCCACACCAAGAAACATTATGGAAACATTGCCAACTTTGGAGATAATCGGGCAGGGGGTAGAGGAGGGAGAGAACAGGGGTTGGTGTTCATGTGGAGCCAGGGCAGGGACCTTCCAAGCTCCTTTGAAGTCATTTCCTCCAGGGGCAGGTCCCCCATGGTGGCAGCAGGCTGGGTGCTATCCAGTCTCTGACCCTGGAGGGCACGTAACTGGCATTGTGGGGCCAAGCTCAACAGAACAGGGCACAGAGGCTGAGATGGAAAACAGGAGAGAAAGTGGGAAAATCAAAGTTGTGTCCCAGAAACAGCACAGCACAGAAATGCCCATAGATCAGACAGGTTTCTGGAATGAAAATGGATAAAAGTAGATTTTCCCAGTGCACAGAAAAGTGAACTGCTCAAGTCCTGGAAGAAGAAAAAAATTTCTAGGGAGGAAAACAATAGAATAACATAGGTCCCAGCCAGAACACCCAGCACACAAGCAGATGTGGGCACACGGGCAGCTCAGGGTCAGTGGGACAAGGCATTCACTGTCCTTCTGGAGATGACTCCCAAACTGACTCTCTAGACCTGCCGAGCAGGAGGGTGGTGTAAAGATGCATTTAGACAAGTGAGGTCTCCAAAAGCTTGCCTGTTCGGGACTGAATGCTTACATACCCCTTAAATTCATGTGAAACCGCGCCCTATGTGATAATATTAGGAGGTGGGGTCTGGGGTCTGCGGGAGATGCATAGGATCAGATGAGGCCTTGAGGAGAAGCCTTCAGGGTTAGGATTAGTGACCTCACAGGAGTACCCAGAACGCTGCTTCTTTTCTCTGTCACGTGAGAACTCAGGCAGAGGTGCATCTGTGAGACCTCCCTGGACACTGGATCCGCACCAGTGTTGGCCTTGGACTTCAGCCTCCAGAACTGTGAGAAGTAGACACCTGAAAAGTTTAAGCCATCCTGTCTGCAGTACTTCGTCATAGCACTGAGTGCACTGACTCTCTCCTATCCTTCCTCTTAGAATGCTGCCTTGGGCCTGTCTCTACCCAAAGGAGGGGGGACAGAGTGGGGAGAACTTAGACCCCAATGTAGGATGCCATGAATGGCCATCCCCATGCTATGTAACCTGGAAACACAAAACCCTGTATTGAGGACAATTCCTGGAACCACACGCATGTACTGTTAGGGGGGATTTAAATTCATGTGACATTTCTGAGAACAATTTTGCTTCAGTGAGTAGTAACTGTGCTAAAATTGAAAGTTATGCATGGTTTAAGTTTTGTCACTCATACTGGAATCTGTGAAAGTCAACCTTGTAGAAGTTGAAAGAAGACTGGAGGAATGGGAAGGTTGATTGGCAAGTATGATCTTATAGTTTGATAGGGGGAACAAATGCTGGCACAGGCGATGGATACACAGCAGCATGGCACCAAATGGCTCAAAATAGTCTGAGGAGGGGAATTTTAATGTTTTGCCATTAAAAAAAAACACATGCTGGAGGAAATGGGCTTGCTGAACCTGATTTAATCATTATACAGTGTATACATGTTTTGAAATAATACGTAGTAACTCATTAACATGTATAATTTTTAACCAGTTTTAACATGTATAGTAAACAGTTTTATGCCACTCTTTAATCCCAGTACTCAGAAGGCTGAGCAGGAGGGTTGAAAATTCAGGCCAGCCTGGGCAACTCAGGGAGACCCTGCCTCAGAATAAAATGAATAGAGCTGGGTATGTACCTCACTGGCAGAGTATTTCCTTAGCATGCATAAGTCCCTGGGTTCTATGCCCAGCACTGAAAAAAATATATAGTTGTTCTGCTTTTATATTCAGTTAAAATAAATTTAAAGTGAAGTTTTGCATCTTCAATTTTATGTCTTTTTTTTTTAAAGATAGTAAAATCCAACAAAATATAACAGAACAAAGTCAATCAAAACAAAGCAGGAGAACTGGTACAGAACTTCAAAGACAGATACTATGAAAACAATAGCTACTCTAGTGTATCTTGCTATTTTCAGAATAGTTGACCATTCCATCAGGTATAGTAAAATGAAGCCAAAAACAAAACACAATAAAACCAATAAAAACAGGATATGAAATGATGCAAAAAGAAAAAAGAAACAAATATTAATCAGAATAAAGCAAAACAATGAGAACAATATTGGGCCTCGAAGACAAGACAGAGGAAAATCCCCCCCATTTGCTATATTGCATACTGTCATCTTCCCAAGAGATGCTCAGACTGCTGGCCCCAGGCCTGCAAAATCAACCAAACTATACAAGCATTTAGTTGCTTTATGTGCCTTTGTTGCTATCAAGGTAGCTGGTCCTCCAAACCAGCAGGTTGCTTACGGGGTTGGGTGGGATGTCCTTGATTCGTAGCCTGCGGGGGAGGCACATCTTTCTCTCCCTGGAGTCCCCACCAGTCGCACAGTCACCAGGAAGGCAGGCTAGTTTTCTTCTGGTTGGAGCCTCCCTGCCCAACATGGTGGGTTCTCGAGAGGCACATTTTTCTCTCCCAATTTTACATCTTAATAAATTTACATGAAACAGTAATAAAATTAGGGATGATTCTCTGTATTCACCTGAATCTCACTTTAATGTCTTCTAAGTTTGCTTAATAATGAAACTTTTTTTAAGAGCATTGTAGTCCTGTAATTTATTCACTCAGTGCTTTATCAAGACAACCTGATTGGATGCCTTCCATGTTTACCTAAAAAAGAAAACGAAGTATTTGTTTTGCTTCTTTGAAAGATATTAAGATATTCATTCTGCAATGCTGAAGTTTTCTTTGAACAATGTACGATGCACATTATAATAATGTGTTATAATTATACTGATGTAAAAATAACAAACCACAGCCTACGGCCTAGCAATCCACTCTGGGATACTTCTAAGTAAGTAACCCAGGTGCACTGTGCTATTTATCTATGTAGATTTTTATTGCAAATCATCTTGCAATTCTGAAAATTTGGACAACTCTGCTACATCTGTGTGATGACAATTATTCAGCCATGAAGCCTCCTATGTGACAAGTTCACTGCCTGCGTGATGTGTGTACAGGCTGTTTTGCCTGGGAGGCTCAGCATTCCCATCCGGAGCTGGGGTGCTGAAGGCCCCGGCTCATGAGACTCACAGCAGAAGGAGAAGCCATGTCCAGAGATAGAGCCCAGCCAGAGCTGGGAGCAAGGGAAGAGAGGAGCAGTAAGAAGCAAAAATTCCTCAAGACACCCTCTTGAGAGCTAAGGGAGAAAGGGTAACAACTTTCCAGGAAAGTCTCCTTTTATATGTGTGGGACGAGTAAACAGCGGGACTCTGTGGGGCAAGAATCAAGAAACAGACAGAGCAAGGACGACTATGGCAAAATATCAGTTAACCGACAGATAAAGGTCATTTTGTTCCCCCCTTTCAAGATCTCCAGGGATAGGAAAATCAAAAGCTCATGACCTGCCTGTGTCCAAACTCATTTGCATTGTGATTTTGATCCACTCCCCTCCCTCCTTACTAGGCTTTGGATGACATGGCACTTTTTATCAGAAAGACTTAATGTGTTCAAAAACTCCCCTTCCTGATGAGTGTGTTGAACAGGTGCTCCATTAGGCAATGTGTTCTGTCAACCCCAACTGTAGGTCCTTCCTCCCATAATCCCAGGACCTTAAGAAACCCAGGACCTTAAGAAACCCAGGACCCGCCCCTCTGGGAGAGACAGAAGCTATTGCTCATCAGACCCACTTGCCAGGTCTCCAAGTCAGAGCGGGGGTGAGGCGATGGCCCAGGATCTCCCAGCACTGGTAGTCTTCCCCAGCACCACTGCCCAACAATTCACAACCACTGTGCAGTGGCACTTAGTTTCAAGGACTCTCACCATCACCTGGGTCACTTCTGTGCCCTCTCTATCTTGGTACATGTTCCCAGTGAAGCCAAGTGTTGGCCTCATGTGGGTCCAGGTTCCCAGGGTGGCGGTGTTTGAACTCAGCCTTTTGGCTTTGCTGCCTTCTCTTCTCTCTGAGCTTCCCATGTGGCTTCCATGGCTTGTCACCAGCAGTGTCAGAGCAGAGGCTTTAACTGCTATTCTGATAGCCGCAGTACTTCTCTGATAAAACTCCACTTCCTCAAAAACCAATCTCTTCCATGAACTCTCATTTATATAACAACATCGATCTGAGGGAAAAATTATGACCTCAGGACTGGAAAAACTACACTTACAGATGCACAAGTTCTTGTAAAAAGTACATACGTGAAACTAGTACTTGTAGTGGAAATAATATTCAAATAACAAAATAAAAGTAGTACATCACTCTGTGATATAACTCACATTTTTGTAAGACATTTCTCGTGATTATTGATGAATATCTGTATGTCATATTGAATATTTTAGAATGAGATCAAGTGTTCTTTTTTCTCTGGAAGGTCATCAATGTCAACTATGGACTGAAACCATGAGAAAAATAAATCTTTTTCCTTTTAGATTAAAAAAAAAAACACTGATCTCTTCTAATGCTAAGTAAAATAAACTAGACATGGAAGACTAAATACCACATGGCTTTTCTTATATGAGGAACCCAAATAATATAAAGAGCAAAATAAAAGATAGATGACAGCAAACAGGAAGGTAGACCTTTAGCAGACGGGAAGGAAATGAGGGAGAAGGGAGGGAGAAGAGGGCAAAGGAAAGTGAAAAGGATTGAGGTGTGATATGTATATGAACCAACTCCTCACAGTGAATGCATTTATCCTGTTCACAAAAACATACTAATAGAAAAAGAAGAGAAAAAAACTGGTCTCATTATCCTTCGACCTAGTATTTATTAGTCACGCAGATCAAAGTTCTCATTCTGACAAAGTTTGTAAACTGGCAGTCTCTCTTCCATCACATGCCACTCCAGGGATGAACCCAGGCCTTCTCCAAATTTAATAGGATGCCTGTCTTTATACTGTGAATTATGAACCAAGTTGTGTCCCCAAAATTTGATGTCAAATTCCTAATCCCATTATCTCAGAATGTGACTGTATTTGGAGATGAGTCTTTGAAGAGATAATTTAGGTAAAATGAGGCCACTAGTGCAATCTGATTGGGGTTCTTACAAGAAGGGACCAGGACACAGATACATGGAGACAACTATGTGAGGCTGGACACCGGGAGGAGCCACCATCTGTGAGCCGAGCTGAAGAGAGAGGCCGCTGAGGACCCGGCTCCCCCAGCCCCAGACATCTTGATCACAGATTCTATAATGCAAGGCATTGATGCGTTAATTAAGAGCTGCCCAGTTGGTGCTCGGTGGTGATAGCCAGAGCAGAGGTGCTGTCTCCCACCCTCTGGGCACACCCCTACCCGAGGGTCTTAGGGAGTTGGAGACAGAGGATCAACCCTGACAGAGCTTCTGCCTCAGCTCTGGGATGCCCAGCTTGTCTTTCTCTGTCAGGCTGCTGGAGGGACAAGAGGTAGCTACAAACATAGTATAAGTCACTAGTCCCTCTAGTAAGGCTTCCTGTCAACCAGGGCGTGGTATGGGCTCCATGAGGCCCCCACCACAGCCCATGACCTAAGGCTCTCTGCCTTTCTGGGAGCAACTACAGGGCAGGACAGTCTCTGACCTACTGCAGATGTTCCTGGAGAATGGGTCCCAGTCATGTGCTCAGTTTTGACAAATGGAGACTCTACTTCGAGTAATATCTGTTTCTGTGAGCCATATTTTAAACAACTGGATTGTAAACAGTTGGGGTTGGTGCTGGTGAGCTTTTGAGCTAAGAGCCCCTCCTGTGAAGAAGCAGATAGCACTGGACTGGACTGAAGCTGCCTTTGGCTCATTCATTCAGTACCAAGAACTGAATCACAACTGATAGCAAAAGGTCGGGGCTGTAGCTGCACTCTGCGCTCCAGGTGGTGGTCCAAGGCTGTGGTTCTTTTATCCCAGGCTTGTGTCCTATTAATATAGCGGAATGAAACTCCCACCCTACTAGATGTCCAGTGTGAGTTTGTGTTCTCTAAAATCAAAGACAAATTTAGGAACAATGGAGGTTAAGAGCAGAATATATTTATTGAGAGCATGAAAGCTTCTGTCTGAGAGAGTGACAGAAGGGGTCCCGAGTGGGTTGCCCAGGATCTTGCCTTTTCCAGGGATTTTTATAGAGCAAAACCACAAGGTGAGGTGGCTTCACGGTGGGGAAAAATGGGAACTCGCAAGGCAAGCGGGCATGAGGTGGGACAGAACTATGGTCCACCAATAAGATTAATTGCTCAGGTAAAATTAACTAAACTGGGGATAAATGGGGAAGCGAGTTACATAGCAAGTGGGCATGCATGAAGAGTAGTGACTCTTTCTGTAGGCCCTTGGGATGGTGACTCCTGGCTCCCTCAGGGTGATAGAGACCTATTTAGAATATCAATTCCTGATACGTATCCTAAGGAAGTATGTGGGTGCATTTGTTTTATCTTTCCTCTTGATGTCTGGCTCACAGTGGGAGGTGTCCGTCTCCTCCAAGGTTGCAAGACATCTGGTCTTCTGCACTGGCTCATTCAAGGGCCTAGCCCTGTCTGACTGCCTATAATATTTCTATCTAACTCAGTTGCTTGTAACACTTTCCACTCAATTAGTAGCCTCCCAATGGCTGATGGGAACGCCTGGGTTGCATAATGCGAGTGACCATCACTGGTACGGGGAAGGAAAGGGTTTTCAGCAGAAAGCTCTGGATGCCAAACAGGAGCCCTCAGAAGCTGTGAGAGGAGGTGGCCCAGTTCCTATGTCCCTCCATGAATATATTTATTGAGAGAACTTTTTCATTCTCTCAATAAATATATTCTGCTCTTAACCTCTACGTCCCTCCAAACATGACCACAGCTCAAGGTCATCTTAACTATCATCTTGCTGGTCTCACCCTGCTCACTGTCTCCACTTTGAGAGAAGAAAATATTTACAATGTGTTTTTCTAAATATCTATAAGTTTTGCCATAGCTTGTCTAGCAAGAGTGGGGAGTCTTTCTTGTTTGGGATTTTTAGAATTTTACACCATTTTTTGCCTTCCTGCACTAGTTGGTATGTTTCTTACCTTCTTGTTGGTTTCTGTCAGTAGTTATAGATTTAAATTGCATTTTGAATTCGTTGCTTCTCGTTCATGAGTTCTTCCATGATTTATGTGTCCTAAATTTCTCTAAATTCTATTGGTTGTAACTTTTACCTCTCTTTTGGTCATCTTGCATTTAGTTTCCTTTAAGTTCAGATGCGTTAAATAATCTTAAAAAATACAATTTCAGCCCGGTGTGGTGTGGCACACGCCTTTAATCCCAGTACTCGGGAGGCTGAGGTAGGAGGAGCATTGTGAGTTTGAGGCCAGCTTGGGCTACAGCGTGAGTAGGGCCATCCTGAACTACATAATGTGACCCTGCCTCAGAAAAAATAGGGCTGGGAGTTTGGCTCAGTGGCTTAAGCACCTGCTTGGCAGCAGGCACGAGGTTGTGAGTTTGATCCCTGGTATCAACAAAAAGAAAAAAAAAATACAATTTCAAATTTTATTTTTTTGATTTTTAGTTTTTTTTGTTTTTGTTTTTGTTTTTTTTAGTACCAGGGATGGAATTCACAACCTCACGCCTGCTAGTGTAGTATTCTAACCTGGCCATTGGATTAGGAGGGACACATTTGTGGCTAGAAGTGGGAAGTACCTGACTTGTACTTCCTCTTCCTGTAGGTTCTCCGCACACTAACCACCCTGGCGCATTTATTTTAGCATGGGAACAACTGTGACCATCTCCTGCAGGTTGGGATGTATACATCCCTTTGTCATGCATTCTAGGAAAGCAGACTGGGAATCATTATCTAAGAGTCAGATAAACCTCTCAACAACTAGCCTGCCCTTCAAGCAGTTCTTGGTGGCTATTAGTAACATACTGACATCGCACATCGGCCATGAATCCCTGAGAAAATAATGTTTGCACAAAAATGGGCAATACTGGGGCTGTATGAGCCCTAGTTTTTGTTTTCATAATAAAATGGATTTCCCAAACCCTGCAAGGACACCAGCAGGCTTATTCAAAGTGTTTAACTCCACTCTTGAATATTCTGCCTTGTGATGCTCTCGACTGCAAAATGTGGGTCCCTAGGTGGTGCCATCCCATAATGATACATCTTTTTCTTCTCTACTCTCTTCCCCTCCTCCTCCCTCTTCTGTGTGTAGCACTGGTTAGTGAACTCAGGCTGAGCTACATCCTTTTTTTCTATTTTCTATTTGGGGTCAGGGCCTAAGTTTCTTGCTTCTGCTTTCTGAAGCACTAGGATGACAGGTGTGCACCACCACGCGTGGCTTTTTGTTTTGGGTCTTTTATAACAGGGATTCATCAATTCATGAAGGTGGAGCCCTAGGGGCCCTCTGGATAACCCAACTCCCTAACATTGTTGAATTGGAAGTTAGGTTTCCAGCAGACGCTTTTGGTGGGGCATATTCAAACCACAGCTAGCACAGACCTTCTGTTCTACCTCATCTGCCCCTCGGCTTTTCACCGAGGGTTTCTTTGTGGGAAAAACAGAAACAGTTGTCCTCATCCTTGCGCATTTTCCTGGCCCACTGTTAAGTGTTGCTGCAGCTTCTCCTTGATTTCTGACCTCGGGCACGGTTACATCACAAAGCCTCCCTCTTCCTGTCTCTAGAATGTTGACCTTCAACCAAGCGAACTGTGAACAGACAACGTGGAGCCGGACGCGCTCCAGCCATGCATGCTCCCTTATGCAGGGAGATGGGGTCTTTCCCTGGGTGTGGTTCTCTCAAGCTGCTTTTGCATCCTGCCCAGAGTGGTTGGGTTTTCCAATGGGGAGGACGGTCCCCCACCCCACCTCACCCCCAGAGTGAGCTCTGGTCTGACGTGAGGGCACAGTGCCCTCTCCGGGAGGCGCTAGGGGAGGTCTGTGATGGAGTCTGCGGGAAGATCCTTCCCGAGCTGGGTACCGCTAGAGAGGGTGATTCTGGGAATCACTTAACAGTGAAAGGTTACACGCTTGTGACCTTTAGACTAAAGGGACACCAATTCATAACTGATTGAGAGCAAGGGTGAGGGGCTTGGGGCCCCTGTGATGGGGGAGCACTATTCCAGGACCCCCAGCCCTGACTCCACTAGATGAGGCAGCCTCGGCACCCTGGCTCACCGAGTTACCTTTTGGAGACAGAGATTCCCATCTGATTTCAACACATCTAGGGCACAGGACGATAGATGTAGGCCCAGCTCCCCTTCAAGGCCTAAGCCAAGGACTACGGACCTCCTGCTGAGGCTTCCTGAGATGGGGGACACTCAGCCATGAGGCCCTCAGGTCATTTTCCTGTACAATAGGTATAAAAATGATTGGCTTCCACATTTATAGCAAGCAGGGTCTGCAGGGACCATCTCTGGAACCTTCTGGAATGCAGGACAAAAAGCCAGGGATGAGTGGGCAGGGAGGTTCATCTGCTTTCTGCTCAAGACCCCCGTTGCAGTGATGGCTCTGAAGCACTCCCACCCCTTGAGGGCTGTGATGCTGTCGAAGGTTGAAGTTGATAGAAAAGCAGGGTTGCCCCTCAGGATTGAAGAACATATTTGCTTTATTTTAGCTTCTCCTGAAGGCATCACAATGAAAAAGACCCCTCCAGCTCCAAACATGAAATAAAACTGGTTCACATGTGGCTCCCCTTGGCCTTGAGTTATGCTGATGTCACACTAAGGATCCCAGGGAAAGGAGGCCTCAGGAAGGTGTGACCCTCAGTCTGGGCCATCCAGGTCCTGCGTTGCTTTCTTCTCAAGCTGCAGAACCTGGAGAGAGAAGTTCACCAACAGTCACCGCGCAGACTCAACTCCTGTGCTGCTGGTGGACAGCGGCCCACACCCCGATGGCCTCATGGCTGGCACTGAGAATGCAGGTTACCAAATGGTATCTGCTGATACCACAGTGGGGATGGCACCTTTCTGGAGGTCACCGGGTATGGGAAGATGATGGGTGTTTTTATTTTCAACTCCCCATGTCTAAGTAGGAGCCAAGCCCTACTTCTTTAGCCTTCTGCTAAAGAAGCCAGAGTTGGGCAAGGCTCTCGCTTCCTGCACTGGGTGGCCCAATGCCCAGCCTGTCTTTGTGCTTCAGCTGTCCCCTTCCTGGAGAGATACTGGGATGAAGGATGGCCCAGCAGGTGGACATCCACTGCTGTGGCAAGGTGTGGGGTCCACCCAAGGACAGTGGGGATGCGGGGCAGCAGCATCTTTCTGCCCAGCCCTCCGTTTCCCACTGACTTCCATTGAAATCCTCCAAGTCGTTCGGCCAGGAAACTCCCTTCCACCAAATCAGCGGGACACAGAATCTCCTTGTTGCAATAAGGATTCCCAAAGACGTCAGTCCCACGGTCAGTCCACAATCTCAGTGAAAGGTTTTTGCCCTGGTATAAATCACTGTACAGTTATGGCGATGGTCTAATATGGCAGAAGGCCAAAGCGGGAACGTTTACCCTCCGCTTCCCCTTTGGCCCTAATTGCAACTTCCTTTCCCATTTGCACACCAAGAGAATTCCAATCACTTCCTCGCATGTCACCAATGCCAGCCCCATGTGCACTTCTGATCAGAGGTCATATAACCCTCTGCCTCTTTGTATCTGGTTGGAGGAGAAAGCCAAACCCCCACGGGTTAGGGGCTCCTCTCCACGTCCTCAATAAATGGCCACTTTTTCTGTCCTTCTGCTTCTCTGCTGCGCTGGAAAACTCTAACACTCAGCACCCTGACATGAAGGCTTGGGTTACTCTCTGCTGGGTGAAGATGAGGGTGGCATCCTGGGCACTGCAGGATGCCCACAGCATCCCTGCACTCTACCTGCTAGATGCCAACAGCACTGACCCCACCCTACTGTGTGACAACTCAAAGTATTCCCAAACATTGCCTGATGCCCCTGGGGGGCAAATCACCCCTGTAGATGGCACACACTGTCCCCTTGGTCCCACCCTCAGTCTGCGCATCAGCTGCTCAGGGTACCTTTGCTGACTGCCACACTGCCAAAGGCTCCTCCAACATTTGAGCGCTGAGGGTGCACAGAACCCTCTCTATAATTTACCGTCTTTACACTGTCTACACCGTCCCTTGGCAACTAGTGGGCTGTCTCTCCTAGGCTAGGAAGGGGTCACATCTAACTTGCCTCCTGAGGAGCCGTGCTGGGCCTAAAAAAGGGAAGGAGGGGAGGGCCTACACTTGCTTTTGTATTGACTTTACTAGTCCTTCCTTTATTCTATTATTAATTGATTAGTAAAAGGGAAGATGGGGTGGCTTAGAAGATGTGCAGCCATCTGGATACTGCAGTTGTTTAGAAGTGACAGTGATGGGCACCACTTTGATAAAGTGCTGTACAGCTACTAACTTTAGTACACTCAATGCCAGTAAGTGCACTCAATGCCAGTAAGTGCAGCGTGCTCCAAAATAGCACATGCCAAACCCCAGTTCACTCCAGATATACTTGGAAATTAGCACAACCAGTACGGAAAACAGTATGGAGGCTCCTTTAGAAATTACAAAACAGAGCTTCCATATGCTCCAATGATCCCAGGCCTGAGGATGCACCCAAAGGAAGTGAATCCCACATGTGTGAACGAACACTCCATGTTCACCGCAGCGCTGTTCACAACGGCCAGGAGATGGGAACTTCAGTATCCACCAATGGATGCATGGCTATAGGAAGCACAGTGTATCCACATAATGGAATACTACTCTGCCTTGAGGAAATCCTGTTGTTTGAAATGACACTGACAAACCGAGAGGACATTATGCTACGTGAAACAAGTCAGGCCCAGAAAGACAAATATCACCAGATCTCATCCATACATGGAATCTAGAGATGCTGTACTCTTTCTTGGAAGAAAAGGGTGGACTTGTGGTTTCCAGGGACTAAGGGGGAGGTACTGGGGTGACGGTGGTCAAAGAGTGCAACATTTCAGTGAGGTAGAAGGGGTAAGTTTAGCGATACACTGCACCACATGTGTGACTGTAGCTAATGACAATGCATTGTACATGGAAAATTGTGACTAAAGTAGATTTTAAGTGTTCTTAGCACAAAAAGTGAGTTAATACATATATTAGTTTGCCTTAGCCACTCCACAATGTGTACATACAAGGGCTGATTAAAAGATACGGTTTTAAAAAAATTATTACAATAGGAGACACAGTGCTATTAATCCTCCTCAAAATACTCTCCCTTACTTTGAACACCCTTATCTCATTGCTTTTGCCAGCTTTTTTTTTTTTTGGTACCCGTGCCTGCCAGGCAGGCACTTACGCCACCGAGCTAAATCCCTGGCCTGCTTTTGCCACTTTTTGCAGTAGTTCTGGAAGTCCAATTTCATGAGTGTCTTTATGATCTGCGATCAAAAACACTGACTTTTCATGCTGAGACAAGCTAAAAAAAAAAAGAGGAAAGGAAGAAAGGAAAGAAGGAAGGAAGGAAGGGAGGGAGGGAGGGAGAGAAAAGAAAAAAAATTACGGTATCTCCTTATCTACCTTATTCACTGCATCTTCTGCTCTCCCCCAAAGCCAGAATCGCCATGAAAGATAAACACTTTGAACTAATTCCAGACATTGAGACAGCTGGAACAGCACAACTAGAAAACACTCACGCAAGAGGACTTCCGGGACTGCTTCAGAAAGCGGCAAAAATGACGGGCTCAGTATGTTTGAAGTGACGGGGAGTATTCTGAGGGGATTAATGGCAATGTGTTTTTACTGCATAAATTAAAAAAAATTTAAATACTGTATTTGAAATCACACACTGTATTGCTAAACGTCATGCTGTACACCATAAACACATATATGCAATTTTTGCCCATTAGAAATTAAAAACCAAAAACCTTTAAATGTACTTGCTCCTCTGCAGAAATGAGGATAGTAAAATATGCCTCTGTGTGCAAAGAAAAGTTTTTGTTTTTTGTTTTTTTGTGTTTTTTTTTTTGGTACCAGGGATCAAATTCATGACCTTGCACTTACCAGGCAAGCGCTCAAGCCATTGAGCTAAATTCCCGACCTCCAGACAAAAGTTCTTGATCCCCAAAGCTCATGCACACTCTACAACACACAGACAAAGGCACCAGGCACGACGCACCTGACTCTCGATGCAGCGGAACTGCCACGGCCAGCGTGCGTTGTACAGGAAGGGCCGCAGGTCAAACCTATTATCGTCAGGGCTATAGTTCTCGGCATGATACGCAGGTGTGAGCGTGGTCATCTTGTGTCTGTTCACGGAGTACTTCCAGAAAAATCGCTTCACCTTGTCAGCCACCTGGTGGGAGCGCGACACACAGGTTTCAAGTAAGCGAGTCCAGAAAGACCTGGGGTCAGAATTCTCACACTGGACAATGTAAGGAAGCAGCTAGCAGCTGACAGCCCCGTAGGTGGGCTTCCCTGGAGGCAAGAATGGACAGTGCCAGGGCTGGGGGTGGGGGTGGCTGGCTGAGCTGCAAGAATGTAGTCCCCAAGTCCAACCCCACTGCTGTGCTTCAGGAGACCTGAGTGCAAACATGTTTCATGAGGTGCTACGGGACCAGCACATCTGTACACTTCTGTCCTAACAAGGCTCACAAGCAGAAAAGTATCAATGCCACATTCTGACCTCAGTCTCCAGGCTGCCCTTACAGAAGCAGGGGCTTGGTGCACGTGTGCACCTGGTGCAGCTGAGCCTCAAATGAGTTAACTCAGGGCAAACTGAGGACCTGAACTAGTGAAAAATGAGTAGTGGGAAGTATTATCGCATGGGACACAGAGTTGCTGTGTTCAGGTCACATGGCATTCACTTGCTCTGGCAGGCCCAGTGGACTGCTGCACCCACGGCTTTGCCTGCTGGCCTTTCTCTGCCGGACATCACGTGTAGTCTCACCTGTCTTGGGGTACAGGTGTCCCGCCACATGGTGAGGAGCTTGCAGAACATGCTGTAGGGCCCCGCCTTGGCGATCTTCCTGAGCCTCCCATACACTGAGAGCTCCGAGTATGTCATCCCCATGTCATCCTGCGGAGGACAGATCCATTCCAGGACACCACGAGCCAGCGCCCGAAGGGAGCTCAGTGCTTCTCGGTGCTGGGAACTGGAGACTCAGGGTATGAGGAGACTCCCTAGGGCCTGAAGCAGCTGCCAATACTACTTCCCAGCACTGATTGGCCAAACGGGGTGTGATTTGGAAACATGACCAAGAACCAGATACTAGGTTTGAGGACTGCAGGGAGAACCTGTGGCCATCAGAGGACATGTTCATCTCCTGAGTGCAGGTTCCTGTGACCTTCTTTGGCAAAAGGGTCTTTACAGCTGTCATTAAATTAAGGACCTTGAGAGGAGGTGATGTTGCCAATGTCACAGAGCCAAACCATGAATGCTTCAAGCCACATTCGAAAGGGTCGACTCCATACCATGGCTCATACCAGTCACTGCCTTTTCCACTGTCGTAGCTAACTAGTTCCTTCTTGGTCCTGCCAAGCTCCAGAGCATCACCAGAGAGAAAGTGACACTGGCCTTCAATAATCCATAGCAACAGAGCCCTCACCTCTGGCCAGGACCTGTGGGGACCACAGTGATGTGGCCTCTGGCTGCCATGCTGGCCTTCCCTCAGGCCTCAGTCCCAGTGTCACCTTCCCAGGGCTCTGTCCTGACCCATATCTAAGAACACAGCTATCACCTCTGTTTCCATCCACAGCACTAACAGCCTGTGGGGCCATCATGGTTAAACCCTTCTCATCTGTCACCTTCAGGGAACTCCAACATTTCAAGAGCAGTGGCCACATCTTTCTCCCCTATGGAACCCCCGGTACTGAACAGGTTCTGGCACAAGAAGCTGTGTCCCTGGTTTCTTTGTATGAAGTGTGGGTTTCCTAGTGTGACATCTTAGCACCTCCAATTCAACAACAGCGGGTGGAGACTTCAACACTCCACTTTTGGTAAGGGACCAGCAGACACTCAGCAAGGGTCAGAGGCTAAGGGACACTGCAGACCAACTGCCCAGCAGCACTGAAGAGCCTTCCATGTCACTATGAGCTCTAAAACTGAACCCTTCAAAGTGGGCTGGGGGTGCCTCAGTGGTAGGGCACTTGCCTCGCATGCTTCAGACTCTGGGTTCCAGACCCAGCACTGGCCATAAAAAAAAAAAAAGAAAAAGAAAAAGAAAAATCCTTTGAAAAATCCCCTCAACCCTATAAAGGCATAAGAACAAAGAGGACCTTTATCTCACACCATACATAAGAGTTGACACAATAAGACCACAGACCTAAATGCAAGGGCTAAAGCTTTTGGAGGAAAATATAGGAGTAAATCTTTGTGCTCAAAGGAAGCTGGAGGGTTGGTCCCCAGTGACTTCTTCATTAAAGCTGTGAACCGCGGCTGGTAGCCCTGGTGATTCAAGGTCAGTGTGAAACAGGAGGTGAATGAATCTTCTCCAAGGTTGCACTGAGCACAGAAAATCCTCCCACGGCAAGGACAAGGGGAAGAGGCACCATGACAGAGTCATCCCATTACCTCGTCTGTCTGGGACACCTGTCCATCGGCCAAGGGCTCCAGCTCTGCGGTGGCTGGCGCTGAGAGGATGCTGTGACCGAGACACACAGAGGACAGTCACCAGGCTGCTGTCGCACTCATTGTCAGTGGGGGAACCCCAGACCCACTGTCCCTGGCAGGTGGCCACTGCACGCAGAGTGCAGCTGAGGTTCATGGTGCCGGGCGTCCTGATGGGAGGCACGGCACAGTGTCTGTTTGAGGACATTGGGGCTGGGTGACTCTCTGTGCCCTGAGGATGCCTAAGAGCACCCTGGTCTCTAGCTAATGGCAGTTGGCAATATATCTCCATGTGACAACTACAAGTCCCCAGGGAAGACAGCAAGGTGAAGGACGTTCCCCATGCAGGCACGATGTGGTAAAGGCCTAGACTGGCTCCAGGTATTAAGTCAATTGAGAAACACAGTTAGGAGCTAGGTGTGGTGACGCACACCTGTAATCCCAGCACTCAGGGCCATCGAGGCAGGTGGATTGTCAGGGAGTTCAAGGTCAGCCTGGACCAAACAGTGAGACCCCGTCTCACAAAACAATCAAAAAAATAAAAATTAAAAGAAGTGGGGCCGGAGATATAGCTCAGTGGCACAGCACCTGCCTGGCAAGGGAGAGGTCCTGAGTTCAATTCCCAGAACAACAAAACAAAACAAAACAAAACAAATTTTTAAAAAAGAAAAGAAGACATGAACACTAGACTAACAAATTAAAATGTTAAAATCTATAGCCCCTAGAGAGATAAGAAATGTGGGATAAGGAAAATTGGGACAAGGGTTGTTTTGCTGTTATTATAAACTTGCTAGGGCTATTTAACTTTTTAAATGATCATATATTACATTGGCTAAAAATAAATTTTACCTGTAATCCCAGTATTCTGGGAGGCTGAGGCAGGAGGATCCCAGCCTGGATAACTTAGCGATTTAGTGAGACCCTGTCTCAAAATAAAAAATAAAAAAAGGGCTGGGTAGGTAAAGGCCCTGATTTTAATTCCCCATTCCACAGAACAAAACAAAACACAACATAGCACAATACAAACCAGGCATGGTGGTATATGCCTGGTATATGTAGGAGGATAACAAGTTTGAGCCCTTTGAACAACTTAGTGACTTAGCCAGACCCTTCCTCAAGATAAAAAAAAATTAATAAAGGGCTGGGGATGTAGCTCAATAGGAAAACCCTGGGTTCAAGTCCCAATAATGGGAAAGAAAGGAAGAAAGAAAAAAGAAACATCATTGAATACCAAGTGCTTGCAAGGGTCTCTTCTGCATCAAGTTGATGGGAAAGAGGTTGCAAGGGCAGGAGGAAGACACAGACGCACCATCCGGCCAGGCAATGACAGACACGGTGGCCTGGCTGTGGAACTTAGAGGAAGGGCAGCTGCTTTCTCCAGGGGACAGGGAGCTATGCAGGGTGGCCAAGTGAGGCGAGGTGCCTGGGGGCCTGAGCCGCAGCCCCAGCCTGGTGGGTGCACGCTCACCGCTGCAGCGCGCGAAGCTGGAATTGCTCCATGCAGAACTGGACGAAGGCTCTCAGGTCAGTCTTGCTGATTCCACCGATGGGGTTGATGTCTGCACTGGAGCAGTCGTACTTGGTCAGGTAGCCGAGGAGACTGAGAGAGACAGAGAGAGAGAGAGAGAGATTGATTGACTCTCAAGGGTACTCCAAGTCCTGCAAAGTCTTCCCACTCTGGCCATGTGCAGACTCACTTCTTCCAGAAGCCTAGAATCCAGAAGCCTGGCAGACTCCAGGGCCCTGAAGAAGGTCACACGGACAAGGAAGTTTGCAAGAGGGCAAGGCAGGGAAGAGTCTGGGCTAGGAAACAGGCTTGGGCCTCCCCAGGACCCAGCATGAGACTCACGCTCCCGTCTCCAGGTACTGTCTTATTCCCTCTCCCCCAAAGCCTTCCCCTTGCTGTGGATGCACTCTGGTGCACCCCCCGCAGAGCTAGCCCTCGCCGGGGTCCTGTTCTCATGTCCCCCTCAGCTGGCCCTGTCACACCAGCACCTGAATACAAGACTGTGTTGCCCATGTCCCCGCACTCACCCAACTACTACCCTTCAAAGCCAACTTCTGGAAGGGCTGTCTCTGAACTCTCCCTGAATCTGCCCTAGCAGGTCTCCCATCCTCCATTCTGAGACCAGGTATTCCTGGGCTGCTAGGACTGGATACCTGCATAGGCTGTATCGGAACCACATTCCCTCTCTCGCTGCCTGCAGGCCTTTACCAAACTGCTTTACCAAACTGCTGCTCAGAGAGGCCTTCCCTGGCCAACCTTAGACCTGAAAACTCACAAAAACTTCCAAATTCCTTTTGCCTACTTCGATTTTCTCTGTAGATGCTTCACTGATATATATACCACTGGTTTGGATTATCTGTCTGCTTCTGCTAAAGTAGCACAGGAACGCTTTCTTTGTTCTGTGCGTAACACCAAGAGGAATGCCTGAAGTACAGCGGTTGTTCAACAAGTACCTGATGAAAGAACAAGCCAGAATGCAACTGAATGAAAACTGAGAATTAGAAGCAATTAGAAAACAGAATTGAGAAAAAGAAAAATTTTAAAATACTATACAAGATTATAGACTTGAGATTCTATTCCAGAATATAAAACATAGGAAGGACTGTATTGAATGAAAAGAGCATACTGAATGAATACATGGAGAAGGTAGAAAACACAAGCAGATACAACATAAATATGAAACCGATAGGACAGAACAAGCACCATTAAAAGATAATAGAAGAAAAACTTTCTCAGTCTCTAGAGAATCTATTTATGAGAAAGGCTTAGCAGCAAAAGATGATAAAAAGAGACGAATGTATAATAGATGCTATAGATTTCTTTATTTTCTAAATACACATCTAAAATCTGTACACGCTCAGAGTGCAACCACCCTGGGAAAAATATTTAATTTTTGGTAATATTTTAAATACCAAAATACAATGGGTGAAAGTTATGAGGAGAAAAAGTTATAATATAATTTTATAACAGGTCAAATCCTTGTTCATCTACAAAAGTAAAACCAAAATCTCCATTATGTC